>QVOB01012907.1:0-27883 GCA_014839585.1 Pseudomyrmex concolor
TATAATTTTATCGGATTAGTCGGTACAAGTTCCCAACCTGGTAGGTGGTCGATATTTCGACCACCCCCGTCCTCTAAAGGTTAAACATTTTATATATACTGTTTCAAAGTTCCACATGTACATGCGTGTGCTATATTTTTTAACCACACCAGAAGCAGTAAATGTTACTGCATCTGACAGTCTGCAGTCTGTGCAAAGTGGGACGGAAAAATGTACACACTTCTACATATTCTCGAAAAATAAATATCCGCTTGTGTACACCATGATCGTAGTACTTCTGACTACCATGTTGTATATCTTTACATTTTTTACACCACTGTCTGCTACTTACTTATTTTGTGCTAAATTTTAAACCAGTTTATTAAAAAAGGTTCTATCCGAGGTGTTGTTCGCGCAAACACTACGCCGCGAGGAAAAAAAAAGAAATAAAGGAAATATTTTTTTAATTCTGGTTGCTCGTTTACATAGCACAGTATAGAACCTTGTGGACATACCACAAAATAGAACCATGTCATCTCGTGGCGTACGCACCGACAAGTCGCTCGTGGACATGACTACGTAGTTGCCAATGTGCACCACCCGTGGTGGACATTGCACTGACTTCGGGGTGGCAAAACGATTATACGTTCTCTTATGGGCCTGTATGGGCCTCTCTCAGTTTTCTCTCTGCCTAAACTGAATTCCGATAAATTAGTGAACACGGTCTACTTATCGCGCGACGACATTGACACTATTGACAGATGCAGATAAAACTTGCAATCTGTTCTTGTTGTTGAGGTTACTTTACATATGGACAGATAATAGAAAACTGGAATGTTGCAGACTGTTCTTCACGTTGTCAAAAATCAGTGGACAATCCCAATACCGTTAATTTTCACTTTTAGAAGCACAAAATGATGGGATAAAATTATCAATTTTGCATATTCGGCGAGGCTTCTTTATTTTTTTCTGTGATGGAAAAATCACAGTTTTCTGGTATATAACAAAATAAATTGTGTAAGATAAATTGTAAGATAAAAGACTTTAATTTTATTACAAAGACTGAAGATACACGTAAAATTTAGTGTGTTTCATTTTAGTATACACGCAATTGATTGTTACACAGCTGTTTTTAAAAAGATCGAATTGTTTGTATGTAGTAAATATTTATTTTGCACTGTAAACATGTACATGTGTGTTAAAAATAGTTTTTCTACTTTTTATGTTATTAGAAAATGTTCTTTGTAAAATTAGTTTAGAAATATTACCTGCACTATTATAAGAATTAATGTACTTTATTTACAACTAGGAATATCAGACCAAGATGATAATTTTCAAGCCAAACAGATCTCTAAATACATAGTTGAGAGTAAAAATGAGGAGAATAACATAGAACTGATGACAGACGACATTAATTCGTTAATCTTTGATGCTTGCAAATCTGTTGATATTCCAAATACAAAACTACAAAAGAGTCAGTTTTCCAGCAGTGAAAGCTATCTTCCAAGCAAGGACAAATCTCATCATGATTCAATCTTTCATAACAGAAGTGTTTCTTTATCTATGATATCAGTATCATCTGTAGATTCAAATGTATCTAAAAATGAAACTAATAATTTTGAAAATGATGTACATAAGCATACAAATTTAGCAACAGCATGCACTGATGAAGAAGAGACATTATTATTTAATCAATCAAATGAGGCAAACAATTCTTCCATGAACAGAGTAATTAATGATAGTTGTAAAAATAATTTGCCAGAAGAAAAACATAATGAAAATTATTTTAAAAAAGTGGAAAGCAGCGCACCAAGAATGGAGCAATCTTGCGAAGACAAAATAGATCTACAATCACAGATAAATAAAAAACCTTTGAGTGAGAACAATCGAGAAAAGTATCAGTTTAAGGAGAATAAACCGCAAAATTTGTCAACTTCGAATCTGTCCTTAAATACTCACGTGCGAAATAACTTAGCGTCTCGACCAACATTAGCGGATGATAACAAACTTGTGAAGATGTCTCTTTTGGCAAATCCGATAAACATAATGCAGTCAAATGTTCATCTCATAAACAAAAGTCGTAATTTTTTAAACTTTATCACCGAAAAGTCAACAAACATCATGGAAAGAACTCTGCTGCCACAACATTTGGCAATGAAGTATAATCATCCATCGAGATCAAACACGGCGAGATTTTATATCAATAATGAATCTGCTTCTAAAGGCGTGATATCAGATTTAGATTTGTCGAATTCAAGTCTTGCTTTGAATGGGAGTTGTATAGAGAAACAAAATTGTGTCGAGAGTGAGGATAAATCAGATACGCTGTTAATTAATGTAGAGAATGAAACAAATCCATCGGTATATGTAAGAGAAAAAGATATAAATGACGTTTCTAAGAAATGTGAAGAACAGCTGTTAGAAAATAACAAGAATAAAATAGTATTAAATGAGAAAAGGGGCGATATTTTCGAGAAGAACGACGTGAATAGATTAAATTATGATGTTACAAACGAACAAGCGCGAACACAGAATAGAGATATGTTGGAGAATCGTGATGAAAATAAAAGTAATGTAATGCAAACAGAAAACTTGCATAAGAATGTGTATAGAGACGATATGTTGTTAGATTTAAATAGTTTAAAAAGTGACTCGTTAGATCATCCGTTATATCTTGCGTTATTAGAGGATTATACTAGTTTAAAACTTAAACATTCGAAACTGCTAGACAGAATCAAAGATTTTGAGGAGTGCCATTTAGCGAATAAATCATTCCAAGAAGTTCAAACAAACACGGACACGTTTGTTGAACAAATAGAACATTTGGAGAAAACTGTGAACAAGCTGACAGCTGATTTGGACGAGTCGTTGAATATTCAGGAAGCTTTGAAAAAAGAATATATTGCCGTTAACAAGGAAAAGGAAAACATGGTCATGAAATACGCAATTGGCGAGGAACGGTTGATCGAGGCAAACAGGTACATGTTATAAGAAGATAAATTTTGTATAATTTATGATGTTGCGCGTGTGATAGAGTTTAATTTGTTGATGTATGCGATAGAATAAAAGATTGCGCGGAACGTAGAATAAAGGAACTTTTGAAGGATCAGGAGTTGCTGCAGAACAAGTTACGCCAGTCGCAGGGTGAGCGCACAAGAATTTGCAACATCTTGGATGGAAAGTGTCGCGAAACGGGTGAACTTCAGAAGGAGATCGAAAGACTGAGAGAGGATGTTAAAGCAAAGGACGTTAAATTAAAATGGACACAAACCAAACTTAAAACGGAAATGGAGACACAGAAAGAAACTCAACAAAAATTGGATAAAGCTTTGGTAAAGTAGAATACGGCACAAGTTTGCTCTTCGTACATTTAGTTACATAAGACGAAAACTTTTATAAACTTCTCTCTTTTAAGAATCTTGAGCGTTTGATTAGCGGTCAGTCAATAAAGTTTTAACGAAGAATGTAAATGTTATTTAGATATGTGTTGCAGATGAAAATAAATAATATGAAGGAGGAGTGCGACCAAATACGCCGCGAGACACAAGAATCGTTTCGTAAATTCCAGCAGTCCGAAGAAAACAAAGCTGTGACTTTAGATCAGCAGTTGAAAGAGCATCAAGCGCGTTTAATCCTAGAGAGATCAGTCACAGAAGATAAAGAAACACTGAGACTTCAGTTACAAAAGGAATTGGAAACACTGAAATCTAAACAGCAAACTTTAATCGAAGAAAATAAAAGATTAAGTTTGAAACTTCAAGAATCCGAAAAAGCTCGATTGAACAATGAAAATGATTTAAGCAATTTGAAAATCATTGCAAATCAGCGTCAGGAACAAATTTCCGAATTATTGAACAAGGTCTCTCAGTTGGAAACGTTAAAACTTCAATTGCAACAGTAAGTAATAATATTAGGAAAAAAGAAACATGATATTTCAATCAGTAATGTTAATTTCTGTTCGTACAGAAAAGAAGAGCGTATAGCGTCGATCGAAGCTGAAATGCAGCAGTTACGATTGAGTAACGAAGAACTGCAATCCGACATGCAAGCGTGTCGTCAGAAGGAAGCGGATATGCTGGACTTCACGCAAAAATTGACCGACAAGAACGTGCTTCTCCAGTCTGAATTCACTGCAATCCGGGCGAAAGCAGAAAATCTCGAATTAGAGCACAGTCCGTTACGTAATTGCATCAATGAATTAATTAATAAAATTAAAATTCTGGAAGAGGATCTGATGCAAGAACGAAAAAAGAGACGAGAGGAGTGCGAGATCTTGGCAAAACATGTTGCCGAACAGACCCAACTTGCGCAGAATTTCGCTCAGAAATTGGAGGACAGTCAGGGTGAAAACGCGGTGCTGAAACGGAAGCATCAGACTTCCATAAAGGAGATGACGCGGGAGTTGCAACAATGTCGCAGAAAATTAGAAATGTTTGAAACTGCGTCTCCCAGTGACTCATTAGATGTTACATCCCGGACCGGATCTAATACTTCCTTAAATACAGGTTTGATCAATGTAAACTGATGCATTTGTTTTAATAGAGCATTGTTTTATTTATCTCATTTTTTTAGGCGATATGACAAACGGTGCCTTATCAGATAACAACGCTAACAGCGACCACATTCAGTCGATAGAACCTAGCAAACAAGTACTGATGAATCGTATCATAGAACTACAAAAGATAAATGTGAAGAGAGCTGAAAAATTAGATTTTTTAGAAGAACATACACAAGCATTGGTAGAAGAGGTGCAGAAAAAAACAAAAATAATACAACATTATATTTTAAATCAAAATTTTGGAGCTCTGACTTGCAACGAAAGAGATAAGCATAAAGTGAGTATTTGTCTAAATTAACAAATTTCGTATTTTTATATAATATATAAATAAAATTTGTCTTAATATTACAAATACTTTTATCTTTACATCCAAGCATATCAAACACAAAAAGGATATATTAACTGTAAGAAGAAATGTTAATTCTACATTGAAAATATTATGTTCTCAAAACATTTCCGAAACGATTAATTACTTTGCATAAAAACCATATATCAACACATTTATTTATTATTTTGCTTGTGCGTAGGCGGAACTGGCACGTCACGGAGGTATAATGGCATCTGTCTACAACACCCGAGTTTCTGATGAGAACATGACGTTGGAACTTTCTTTAGAAATAAACCAAAAATTACAGGCGGTTCTTGAAGATGCGTTATTAAAAAACATTACTCTGAAGGTAAATTTATAATTACAAAATAGAAGAAAAATTAATGATCCATGTTAAAACTAATATGTTAAATATGATTTGCAAATGCAGGCTGAAACAATTAATTTTTAGTAACACTGTTACTTGAAAGATATATCTGTTTTCTTCTTTTTACAGGACAATATCGATACATTAGGTAACGAGATAGCAAGGTTAACAATGCAACATCAACAAAGACAAATTGAAAAGTAACAAAAATTAGTTATTACATGTATAGATACAATGTATCTGATACATACACCGTATACATAAGTATATATTGTATGTTATATGTTATATATTGGTGCAAAGTTAACGATCTTATTTATTATTAGTTTTAACAAGATTTTCTTATTTGATATTTGTTACTGTACACAGCTTGTATACATACACATGCATCATTAGGTGAAATAACATATACCTGTATAATAAGTTTCGCCTGACGATGCACATTACTGTGAGATTTTTAATTAGTTTACTATTTTATCGGAACAAAATTTACAAAATAGAAATAAAAAAATTATTATCAGCAAAACACGTGCATTATTATTTATAATTAATGTGTGTTATTTATAGTTTAACACGTATCATAAACGTGTACAAAATAAAACATTTGTTTTTAGTGAGGAAAATGTAGATTATATGAGAAAAAAGAGGAGTATCCTCTTTTTATCAGATGGAAAATAACACATCACAGAAGAATCTCGTAAATAAAAGTTTTTATTTTGCAAGTTTAACTAGATCATTTTTAATTTCTAGGAGTATTTCTTAAGAGGCACTAGTCAAGCTTAAAATCTAGCCGACTACAAATTTGTATTCCGACAGTTAATACTTGATTTAATGCTCAGGATTTCGATCATATATATTATATACTTGAGCGTAGAACAGGTGAAAGATAATCGAAGTTAAGTCGACTAAACCTAGTGATTATAATATTTATTTATTTATTTTTTTTTTTTTTATTTTTTTTTTGCAATAGTACTATGAGCTTTTCTTTACTTTGGGATTGTTTTTTGCATGATTATATTATGCTGCTTACGACACGTTCCTTTTCTACCGTATTGATTTATAGCGTGTCATTTTTGTTTTCTCATCTCAGTGTGATATTTGCGATGTGTCAATTAAACATTCAATACGTAGG
Source organism: Pseudomyrmex concolor (assembly GCA_014839585.1). Classification (NCBI taxonomy): domain Eukaryota; kingdom Metazoa; phylum Arthropoda; class Insecta; order Hymenoptera; family Formicidae; genus Pseudomyrmex; species Pseudomyrmex concolor. The sequence goes on from QVOB01012907.1 coordinate 6,365, forward strand.
AATATTCGCAAAGTGATGTTATATGCGATGGAAGAAGATATATCAAGAGAATAACCAATACATGTAGAGTCTTTCGCGACTATTAAGACTATTGTTATATTGATCAATGAGAAAACGCTATAAAAGTGGACTTGTTTCTTCGTATTGCGTTATTTTAACGACAGTATTTGACTTTCGAGAACTCCGATATCTACAAGTATTTATGATAGCTAATAAAATGATTCGCATTCTTTCTCAAGTGATTGCCCGATAAAATTGTTAAAATAGTATACAGGTATGTATATATATATATATACATATATATGTATATCAATATTAAGAACCTAATATAAAGAACGTGTTCAGAACGTCGAATTTAAAATTTAAAACACTCTTGTTGATTTTGAATGTCATGTAATAAAGAATTAAATAACAGAGATGGATTACTGTCTGTTTTTTTAAAACTTATGCGAATTTTTACAGTATATATATATATATATATATATATATATATATATATATATATTTGTATATACTGCAAGTTACATATTTTATGATTATATCGCGATCAAAGAGACATTGTTCCTAAGCTTTAAATCATTCACCAAATATTTAAGTCATGTATGTATGTACATATAAAGTTTAAAGTTCACAAATATATATATATGTATGTGCAAGTTTATATTTATGTATATAAATGCTTCGTAAATAGATATATAGATTTCTGCGTTATGCTCGAGTAAAAAACTTTTTTACGATCAATTAACGGAGCGTTTGATTAATGCTTAGGAACAAACAGCAAACAAACTGTTGTTATATACGTCAAGTTAATGTTGCACTATCTCTTCGCTATTTTTCGTTGAAGGCGCAAGGAAAGAAAATAAAAGAAAACAATAATTGATATATAATATCGCGTGCATTCTTGGATAATAAGTTAAGAAACAGAAAATGATGAACGAATATTACATACATAATAATTTCAGTGAACAGACAGTAATTTCGATGTTTCACATAGACTAAGTGGGAATAAATGTTTTTGAACATGTAATTGCAGCGTTTATCGATTTTTACAGTAACCGGGGAATAATATAGATCTATACATTGCGTGTTGCATTTTACAATTATGCGAATATTGTATATGTGTGTATATATAAAGAAGGCCATCGTACTGTCCATGAAAAGAATGTTTAAAACATATATGTATATTACAATAGAGTACGTCCTCTTCGAGAGTGTATATTGTGTATAATTTCGGCTCTCCGCTAAAGAGAGACAGAGAGAATGACGGTTTACATATTTTAGTTACATGTGGTGCGAAAATAGAAATCTACTCTAGTGCAACAACCTGCTACAATTCCAGTGAGCATAAATATATGAATTGACAGTAACATCATTGTATGTGACATTATTGTTTGTAAACTGTTTAAAAAAAAAAAACAAGAAAAAGACATCTCTTTCTCCGCGATAAATAAAAGTCAAAGTCAATTTCTATAATACGAGGAAGCGATATATATGTATAAAAATTTACATGTACACGAATAGAGAGAGAAAGAGAGGCGTAGCTTTATATATGTATATATATACACACACAACGCAATAAATCTCGAAACAACTTTTTTATGAACAAAACGATGACACTTTCGATTAACGACGTGCTCTCTCTAACGTGCGATGTGTGATACGCAGATAATTTTTTTTTCTTTTTTCTCGTTGCCGCTCTGTTTGTCCGAAAACCTAAATTGCATCTTGATTCATTTGATGAAACAACTATATGGCTATATAAACGTAGGCGAAGGTAAAGCAATAAACTTCGTTGAGCCATTCGCTTGGCACAAATATACGACTATTATCACATATTAACATAGCGAGCGAACACTCTTTACTCCGCCGTAGCCACAATCTACTTAATAAATACGCTCAATTAGAATAACGATTTAAATACAATGCTGAAGTTTTATGCTACAAGAAAACAAAAAAATAGCGTTAGCTCATTCAAAATGTTGTGTTGGCGCTTTACACGATGGATACAATTTTTGATATATAATTTGAACATAAATGTTTCTCTCTCACACACCTCTTAACGTTAACTCAAACACGACTATAAAATAAAATGTATTACAACATATACTTAATGCAAAATGTACACACTTAATATTAAGGTCTTTTTTTCTCTCTCTAATACACAAGATCTTAAAACGTACATCGAGGAAAAGAATATTACTTAATTTGCGAGTTAATTAATCTATGTATATATGCGATTTTCTAAAAAAGAAAGTTTTTTGGTTTTTCAGTGTGTATAACATAAGTATATTAAAGTAAAATCAAATAAAGTTCTTTATGCAAAACTGGACCAGCACCGGGCAGTGTGTCACTACGGCAGAATTGTATTAATCATAATACTGGCACAGTGAGGCAATGACCTTAGGATTCTCTCTTTCTACCTCTAGTTAATATACTCTATATTACTTATAACGTATTTATATCTGAAGAACTATATAATTCATAAATGTGTATAGCATCGTAATTTTTTTGTTTTTTCTTTTTTATACATCGTCTACTCTCTTCTAGTTTTACACTTCCTGTACATCTATATATTATATACGTACTGAAAATAATAGCCATTGAACTGGTTGCAGACAGTTGCGCGTATACGCGCGAACTTGATACGAAAATTCTAATTTACAAGATCAGATAAAATTTCGTCAGTGTTTGTAAAAAAGTTTACACGAGTGGCGACAAATTACCGACATTTTATACTCCGACATTTTACCGTTTTCGAATATACACTTTCTTAGAAATACCTTGGGAAAATTCGATCTTCTTGTAAATTAAATTACCTACACCGAGAAGACTTTGTAACAAAAAAAAAAAAAAACACTGTGATACCCGTTACCAAATATAGTTAAAGCACGTGCGATTCCGTTCGTAACTTGCTGTGTTAAGGACATTCTCTTAGTTTAACATATATGTCTAAATAATATATCACAAAAATCTTAAGAAAGCGCAAGTTCGAATCGTTGCACAAGACGATGTGGAATATATATAGTTTTTAGATATATTTGGACCAATTGTAGGAGCAATGTCTTCAGTTTTTAATTAAAGTTTTCTAAAATTGAAAGTGTCATTGAACAAAAATGTTTTTCACTGAAGATGTCATTCACTTTCCGATGCTTCTAATTATATGATTTCAACAAGTGCAATTGGTAAACGAGAACACTGTGTTGTATGTGTGTGTATGTGTACAGAGCGTACAGAATCACCATGATGTAAAACTCTGTTCCATCTCTCCTTTTTTGCTGAACTTTGCAACAAAATTGGTATCTTTTACGATTAAGATCCATTTTTTTTTTTTCAGATCTGAATCCAATCACAGCCGTCGAGGATGTATAGTGTTGTTGCAACTTTACTCGTTGCCCACGATATCTAATACCTTATAAAAATCCCAGATAGCATTGCGTTGGACTTGTGAATAATGTGAAATTAGAAATCTCCCGGGGGATTGTGTTTCTCGCGAAACAGAAATTCGCACAATTTCGTTCGACACGAATAGCCTTTTATACCCACTTACACAAAGATATGTTCATTTGTGTATTAATACGTGATGTTCGTTGTTCACACGCGCATATAAGTGCGTATAAAAATACATTGCACACTGAACGATATCATTCTTATCCTTGTTAAACAAGTCGATTATCTTTAAGATAAATCTTAATAAGACTTGCATATCTTCGATGTAGAATGTTATCTGGGAATGTCTAGGTATAATGCACTTTTATGTATATACATATATATGTGTGTATACATGTATATGTCTATAAAATACTAATGTTGCATCTTAATGCTACACTTTAATTAAAAACTATTGTACGAAATGACTTGAGTAGTCAGTTGCCTACATAGTATGTGTCAAAACTGAAGGTGAAAATGTAAGAGTGAAAATGTAAGTCTCCACGAAACAAAAAAATTACTGTATGTACAAAAAAAGAAATGAAAATTATATTATAAATAATTTATACAAATAAATATGTGTCTCCTTTACTTTTTCAGATGCTGCATCAAAATTATAAAGAATTTTATCGTAATAAATTGCTTTACAGATATTAATTCTATGAAATTCTATATGGATATGTACTGAAATCGATTTTCTGTTAACAACTATCGCTATTAATACGTCAAAACAATATAAAGTTTCAAGTTCTGATACTGGGTTTTTTTTGTTTTTTTGTTTCTATCGACTACTGTTGTAATAGAACGTAACTATTAATAACCACTAATAATTCGTAATATACTTTGAACACGACAAATCTGAGATCAAAATCAAGAATTATGTAATTGCGAAATCCTACGATTTATGCTTTACTGATACCAAATTCTGCCATATTATGACACGCCGAACGAGCGATCTAGTTTGCACTAGGAACTACATAATCTATGTCTTGAGATTTCGAATTACTTATTGTGATGTTATTATCACTCCAATTTAGTCAGATATCTATTTCAAACATATCTTGTTCAATCGGCTTTTTTACCCAGCTTCCGAGATGCGCTCTCATAAAAGCGTCCTTTAGTTGCTGCTTGGCAAGCTAGAAAAAAAAATCGAAGACAAAATATGTAAAGAATATTGTTGTATATTTTGAAAAGCGCGTTGCTATTTTATTTATATATATTATTTAAGAAAATTTACTTACCGAGTAATCTTTTACTGAAGATTTTGCTTCAAGATAGTGACGACACTTATTTTCGTCGACTTCATCTGTAGTTGGAAGCTTGTTATTTAGGAGATTGAAAAATCTTTTGAAAAACGCTTGTTTCGATAGTCTAGATGGTTTTCCTAATTCATCTTTGCCAGTTGTGCTATTTATAACTTCAGCTTCGCTTTGTCCTAAAAGTGAAAAACATAAAATAATAAAAAGTTGAATTATACTTATACATTACTGTTCATAAAATCTCAGATGTATAAAACGTATATAGAAATATGCACGAACCAATTGTCCAGTTTACGCTGTAATTAGGTGCTTTTCCAGGTTGTCTTACTTCATTTGACGTGACGAGACTCATACAGGGTTTATTAAGTTTATATGGCGGCGGCAAACCCTGAATATGATTTTCGATACGACCGCAAACCGCTCTGTACATATGACTCGGGTTTAATAGACTGCCGAGGACAATGCTGTGGAAGTAAATTGGCTCGATGAAGTGGCTTAGGAGCGCACCTTGTACGCCAAGTACGTTCCATCGAGCTATTTTGTCCGAACACGACATCGTCAACAGTCTTTGGCCCTAAAAACAAATAAAACAAAACTACAGTTGATACAAATACTTACGTACGTAGTTTTGCAAAATCACATAATTGCAACAACACGTATGTAATTTTTGTAATGAACTTAGCACGTACCATTAGTACACCATCCCAAGTTTGAATCCCTTGGCTCTCGTGGCTCTTAACGGGAATAGTTCCCTCGCCGGATTCGATCTTCGTGCGTAACTGACCTCTAGCTCGTCTGTTAGGATGTTTGTCGATTGCGTCGTTTTCTTCGTGAGGCGAGAAGATTCTCGCGTCTCCGCAGGGAGCGGTATTGATATATAAATGAAATTGTATGCCTTCCTTCAGTTTGAATCCCTTTTTGGTGGACTCAAGGATAGACTCCGCGCTCTTGTTTTCAATGTGAAGTTCCAGTTGATTGTACAGATATTCACAGAGGCATCGCCGTGCTACAACTTCTGCATGACAATCGTTCACGGCACCGCCACTGACGCTCAGATGCTCGCCAGATATACATTTTGTACCTTTTAATTGTTATAAACAACAAAAATACTTAACAGATATTCTTGTTTTAAAATGTATACTAAAATTGTTGTATTTTAAAATATCAATAAGGTATATTTAAAACAAACATATATACATATATCTTACCAGTAGCAATACATATTAGAAGAGCATCTGTTCCTTTTGTTTGTACAATACCAGCTAAAACTTTACGCCGTGCATGCTGCGGTTTGTTCTGAATGAGTTCTCCGAATTTCGTGTTAACCATTTTGCCAATTCTGTCAGCTAATATCTGTGGCAGAGTCATTTCTTGCCAATTTGCAGCATTGTTAAATATGCGAAGTGGTATACAGAATGAGGAACTATGGACATTTCTTAATTTTGCTAAGGCAGCTTTACTCGCTGCCGCTTTGGCCTGTTTCTTACTAGAACCAGTCCCTTCAAATGTCTCTCCTTCAATAGTTACCGACACTGTGAACTTCGCATAACTTTCCCCGTTGTCAGATATGCAGTTATACGTAATACCCGGATAGAGTTCGTTAATCAATGCTACTGGGCCTTTGTCTAAAAAGGTATTAGGATTCTTTGGTTGCTGCGCTAATGGTTTAAACGCATTGACAAGATGATTATCACGTTCCGTCACGTCGCTCGTGAAATCTGGTTCTTGAGGCACAACAGGCTGGCAAGTATTGATAGCTTGATGAACTTCGGGTGTCCGAAATTGAACGATGTTTCTCAACGCAATTTCAGCAGCAGCTTGCTTCGCTGCTTTCTTAGTTTTTCCTTTTCCTTCGTATGTCTGCCCATCAACTTGTACAGCCATGGTAAAGATCGGCGCATGTGTAGGTCCGGTTTGCTCCACAACCTTATATATAGCTCCATTTTTCAACTCATTTAATGCACATACTGCATTTTTTGGTTGTGGATTTTTACGTTTTTTTGTACTAAAGGTCTCTAATTAAAGATACCAAATATAACAATTTTAGTATTGAAATCACAAAATACATATATATGTATATTCATTTATTTTTTTACTGACCTTCTAGGTCTCCATCCAATGATCTTTTGAGAATAGGTTTTGGTAAAGTACCCGGCTCCATCTGCAAGTTACATCTATGCTGTAATAGCTGCAATAAAGGTTTTATTTCACCAAGCAAATTCACAGTTATTTACTTTGAACTTTTGATTTCAATTTTGTGTCCTATATTAAAACCAAAAAAATCAGAAGTAAATTGAAAATTTGTGAGATTACATAATATCAAGTTTATACATACATTTTATTTTTATATCACATATTTTAGTAATATCTGCACAGCGAAGTAAAATGTATCACTATCAAGAAAAGTACAAAGTGCGCAAAAACAAGTTAAGAAGTTGAGAAAGTGCTTGGCAAAACAACAAATACTCTAGATGCTATCATTACGCCGTGACAGCTCTAAATTAATTATTACTCTTCAGTCAAAATAAGCCAAATATATCCAGAGTGAGATCCATTAAATATGTGGCCATGTGCTTCTCACTCAAAGAGAGTTTTGTTTCAAATTTCAAACTCACCTTCACTGTATTCCCGTTAGGTGTATTTTTCACTGCATTCAACGCATTATTGTTGCTGGTCTCGCACGCTGAAAAAAAAAATAAGCACACACTCGTGTAGAATATTGCAAGTGTATCTTTGGAAAATCAATAAAGCCATTTCGTACTTGTCTGACTCGATTGTTGGATATTTAGTAACGCCAGTCCTGTTGACATGGTGTGTCCCACACTTCGAAAATAAAAAAAAATAAAAAGAAAAATCTCCTACACTATATACAGGCAAGGAACGTTTGCAGAGCACTGTCGTGCGTTGTGCGCCAGATTGATTTTAATTATTCTTGTGTGCCGAAAACCCGCAGCGCCATTACGAGAGTTTTTTCGCATAATCGACCTAACCTAATCCTTCGCTCGGACGCGCGATGTATTATCGTTGCCTCCGCGAAATGTTGCTGTGGTACGTTCGGCGCTATTTTTCCACACGAAAATCACGTTGCTCCACGCGTGCTAGGCGACGAACTGGTTTCCTTTTATATATATATATATACGTAATAGCCGCTATACAAAATATTGAGAGAATGCCGCTGTACGATTTCTCTAATACATCGACTCACGGCCGCTCGAGAGAACGCGCGCTGTGGGTAAAAACTACCTGAACTCTTGCAAGAGTCTTTACGCACTTACCTCTCGCTCGTCTCGTGGCTCGGCCCGAGTCAGTAGTATTAACGTGCAGTAACGTGTTTAGGGCGCCACACGAATGGTGCTTTCACACTGACTGACCGGGGGTGAAAAAAGATTGAAAAAAAAACTACGGGACGACTGGAGAGGGGCGGAATGATGTCGTATTGTCGTTGGAGGAAGGCCGAGACTTATCTCTTAACGAGAAGTGCAGGTAAGATTCTTTTGTGTGACGTGCTTAGCGAAATCTCGAAACGAATATATAGCTTTCTCGAACCAGGTACGTGATGTTGCGCGTTAGTGTCCTTTTTCGACAATTTTAACTTCTCAATTTTGATTTCTCCACTCAGCGTTTTCGAACGATTGTCACTTGTACGTGTATGATATCAATCCACTTTTTATTATCCACAAGTTAGGAAAGTTACGTGGATTCTGTTTGTGTGCATCAGACGGGGAGGAAACGCGTCGAGAGGAAGAGAAAAAGGGAACCCCGTTCGACGCCACACCACAGGCTTACTAGGGATGAAGCCAGCCCTATGATGCGTCCTTGACTGTTTACTGCGCAGTGTATTGCGCAATGTGCGAATTGCTCCGGTTTTGCGGCCACAATTTCGCCGAATTTTAACGCGAATTAACCAGTAAGCGATTTCACTTGCAATTGTTGTTTTTTTTTCATTATTGTTTGGATTTTATCACCCTTGTGTTGAACGATTTTCTTACATAATAAGATTTTAAAAATCTCATAAAATTAAATTAAATATTTTAGGAAAGTATCTTCAGTTTATGGAACAAACTCTGTTTCGAGAGGTAGTTTACCTCTCGCTGCGTCGATCGATTTCTTGCATTTGCAAATCGTACTCGTATAATTTATTCATTATCGCCTTTTGAAAAATAATGATGTCAGAATGGTATATGAAAATTCAGAAAAAATAAAACACGAGTACTAGCGTATTTACGCAAAAAGTTGTATGGTATGTAGAACACTCACTTTTAAATAATGACTTCGACACGTGTCTCTCAAAAAACGCGTGAACCGATCGTGAAAAATAAAAGAAACATTTTTGTGTCACACGACGGAAGTCTATATTTCTAGCTAAAAAGCGAGATGTCGATTGGTTACGCAGCGCGAGACCCACGCGTCCTATCTGCACATGTCACAAAAAGTCCTTATGTAACGTGGACGCGCGTGCCTATGTAAGCACTTCTTTTTTTTATGTTAAGCAGAAATCTATTGTGAAATAGATTTTAAAATTCCTTTCCTACGAGCTTACTTATCTCTTCTCTCTTGTACTCCCGCACTCGATAAATTTGTTTTCAGACTTGTTACACAAATTTTTATAAATAAAAAAATAAGAAATATGTTTATATAATTGTGAAATAATTTTTTTCACAACTAATTATCAAAGTTCAATACAAGCCGGATGTACACATCTATTTATATACATATTTATTAAACGCGTAAATTAACATACATGGAAATTCGAAATTAAATTTAATTAAATTTATATACATAAATTTATATACATTAAATTTATATACATAAGCTTGATTTGCATGTCAAATATTCAAGTTTTGCATGGAACGCGAAAAAGATCCGGATTTGACTCCTGGCCAAATGTCTTTTTTGCAATAGATTTTTAGATTTCTATGGGAAAATAAAATACATTGGGTATTTATTTAAGTGTTTAAGGGAAGTTAATTAATAAATATATATAATTGCACATCGGCTCGTATCGACCTTAATACTTGTAGTTGTAAAATTTCACGGGCTTTTAAATTGTTGAACTTTTTCCCAATAAATATATTTAAAAGACTTGTGTGGGATAAATAAAAATTAATAAAAATTACATAAATTTTCTTGTACTTACTACACAACTTCTTGTATCTTTTGATTATAGCTTCGACGTAGACTGTGCCGTGTAAACCGCGCCGAACGATTTCATCGTAAGTGACGCAGATAACGTCCGGATCGTTGGAGAGTATTCCCTGATTGAAGCACTTCACGATTGTACGCAGGTTCAAGTGATTTAATAAAAAACGCAGCTTCTTCAGTAAACCCTTGCGAGATAGATTCCGCAATTGGGAACGCCATGCGACATCGCACAATCGGTACAGACGAAACGAACGTTTCACTACTACACGTGTTATCGTGATCACGATCTCATATAATTTCGTTTTTTCCTCAGTCATCTCATATACTTGGATCACTTTAAAAAACAATCGGCGTTCTCACCTTCACACACGCACGATGCCGCCGCGCGTGCAGCAAAAGGAAGAATATTCGAAAAGATGTACGTGTTCGTTTCTTGGTCGTTAATTTCTTCGATATAGTATAAATGTAACGTTGTGCTCACGGCGATAACGATAACGGCAAATTGATACGATTCAATATCAGAGAGTATTATATCTCCTCTACGTGATAATGTTCTGACACGTGAAAATCACATCAATTTGCCGTTATTGTTACGGCAAACGCTGGCTTCCGCTTTTATTAACCACCGATTACCGTTTTGCGAGCTCCGGTGTGACACGCCGTACGTGCTCAGAGAGATCGCAAGAGTCTCTCTGCGAAACATAAACATATCTGCCGTTTCTTCTTTTATAAACAGTCTGCCTGGTGCCATTGTCCGTACGCATGTGTACATGACTCATACGCACACACACGCACGTACACACGCGCGCACGCACACACATACAAGCATACACACGCGTATATAGCATGTAGATATAAAGCAGAGCTTAAAAGAAAATCGCATAAAAGAAAAAAAAACAATCAATATTGCGTATTTAAATGCAATCTTGTTCACAGAACATTTATTTTATTGCGATAAATTCTTGTCACCGACGAACACAAACTGTTTTCAAGTACTCGCAAATATGCATCTAATTGTAATGCTTCATTAACTTCAATGCGTGAAGAATATGTAAAGAATGTCGTGCAATGTCTTCTTGTATATATTAGATTTTTTTTTCAATAGTTTGCTTTTTATTATTATTGTTTCGTTGAATATTCGTAACAAATAATGATCTTCACGAAATATTTAGAATCTTTTATAAACGAGTTTTCAGATGTTTTTTTTTTTTTTTTTTTTTTTTTTTTTTTTTTTTTTTTAAATTTTGCCGATTATAAGTACACATACGTATCGTCAACTGAAAACAAAGTTTAAAGGCATGAAAAAGATCATACATTTTTAGTGAACTGATGAAGAAAATAAATAACAATTACATGTGCAAAGTGAAATATAGTTCTTAATTGTAAGCACACACACTATGCTGTTTTGCTACATTAAGCCTACGGTGTTTCATATGATATGTTGTTTACATATAAACTTTTTTATATGTATTTTTTACTCCATGTATTCACGTTCATTTCGAGAATCTCATATCTGGTTGTTTTTCTTTGTTTTTTCGGTTTCTCCGCACACACTGTTTCCCAGACAAAAAGGGATTACAATAAATACTTACAGCCTTTGTTACGTACATATTTGCGTGTCATCCTTATACGTGCGATTCCTACGATTACACTCAACTAATCTTAATCATAGAGTTGTCTTGTCGATAATCTAGCTTGTTAATGGAATATTGTGTCTGGTATAATATGACTCACGTCCACAGAGAAACAGAGAATAGGTACTCATTCTCCTTTTGGTTGTATTGTGAGGTAAAAATATGTTGGTACATTTTCGGTAAATATTCAGTTTTTGCAGTTTGTGTGTCGCGCGTGGGTGTGTGTGATGTTGTGTAATAAATTTATAACACGTGTGTTTAAATTTTTATCTAATAGCACACAATTCATAAAACGCAACAACAAATATATTTACTCCGAATGCACGTTGTTCACGAAGCTATGTTACATTAACTTAATATAAGTCAATCTATTTCAACTGGAATATATCAATCCAATCAATCTGAAGTATGTATATATATATATATAACCATAGACAAACTACACGCAAGTCAAAATTCAACTATATTCAACAATATCAACGTAACGTTTAGTTAAACGTGTGTAAACTAAACAATATGTTACATAAAAGAGACTATTGTAACAAATATTTTATATCTCTTGCGGAAAAATTCCTCTAATAAGATTTGCAGAAGTTAAAGAGAGCCATGTATTCTGATTCTATTCTCTCGTTTAGTACGTTTATCTAATCAGCACTTTCCCTTTGCGTTGATGCATACACGATACATAAGCACACAGTCGTCACATATACATTATATCATATATATATAGAGTGTGACTATATATATACTTTATATAATACAAATACGCATATATATATATATATATGATACGCGTGTTCCGAAGTGTTCTCTCGGATCGGTCGCTCTTCGTGTGCAAGACATTTTCGTTTCAGTCTTTGTGTGTAAAACATAAAAAGTATTTATACACTTTATTATAATAATCTCCGCATAATATTGATGTGTGTGATATGACCGATACAAGAGAAATGCTCCACCTGTGTTGTTATATACTCGCGTTACATACTCGCGGTATTTCGTAAAGCGTACTTTCATCAAACAAAAATAATGAAACTATAATAGCCTTTTTTTTTTTTGTTTCAACGGTAGAATGAAAAAATAAAATCTTTGTTATATGTGTGTGTCGGTCAATGTACGATTTACAAAAATACTACGTATACAATATACATGCCTGTGTGATTCTCTGATAATTATCTCAGTTTAGAATTCGAACTAGAAGATATAGATACACATTATAGTTTTCTACTTGTCTGAATAGAGTATCGTGTCCTCAAAACTTGAAGCAGAAGACAAGTTTTTGTATATCACCGATTTTTGTAGGGTACCATTTGATAAAGATGCAAGTTCTTCTATTAGCAACTGTCTACTTATATATTACTGTGATGTAGAATCAGTGTAATATGTTTCTTAGACAGTCACTGATATCGCAAGACTTGTAGATTTATGAAATGAGATCCAGGTGGTAAACCCTTTCTCGCTCTGCTACGCGACATCTTTGTATATATATATACATATTACTATTTTTTTTCTGTTTTTTTCAACAATATATAATACAACTTTGTCTCAACATATATTTTATGTAATAAAAGTAGTAGACACGATAGAGAGAGATTAGTTTTAATAGAGATTCTAAGAAGAATTTTATATTAGGTAGTCATGTCAAAGTTGTTTAACAATCTCGTCGGGAACTAAAAATTAAATAATGTGAAAAGTGAGCAGAATTAGCAACTCTACGCGGACATATATATATAGAATATTATTTACAAGTGAACATCTTCGATTAATTTAGTTTACGCACGTCCTTGTTTAAACGATCGCCAATGAGATCAGTGAAAACGATCTGTATACAACACGTTCTCTATATAGAATACGGCTCTCTGATGTCAGATCTCCCAATTACAATTTTGTAATATTCTCATGTATGTATGTAAATAGGTTTTTTGTTTTTTCTTCAAACAGCATGTACAGATCTATCTATAATTCTTTCGACGATGTACGTTCGTTCTGCGAACGCACTGCTACAGTGCGTTGGAATGATACCCTGAATATTCAAGATAGTGTTCACGCGAATAATAAAGAAATGTCAGTTCGAGATTCTTTAGCGTGTGACGTTACATTGAATAAAAATGTCTACCGGAATTAACAAATTCCATGAATTCCATCGAGAGATTCAGAATCGTCAAGTCATATTGTCTTCCCCATATTGTGTTATTATTATTATTATTACATGCGGGAAGATGACGGAGAATTCTTAGAGAAACTAACAAGTTGCGTCAGCAAGAACATCAGGGAACTTTCGATAGACACTTTCGATTAATCAGATCAATTTGGTCTTACCACTAATTCCCTGACGTCCTAAACACGTGAACTTCTTTTCTATCGAAAAAAGGAGGAAGCAACATAAAGGAAATTTGAAAAACACAAAGTATATATGTACAAATTATCAGAACGAACAAGTCGGAGGAGGATGGTGATAAAGTTATCGTACAAGAACGTATAGATCTATTGCTGAATGGAGCAATTACAAGAGAAGCATATTGTTTCCGCTCGTCCACAGATACTTTATCACATCCCTATCTCAATTACGTCTGATAATGACGGCACAGAGACAACACACACGCGCACTTGTTATATACACACACACACACGCATAGACGCACACAATGCACATTATGACAAAGAAAATATAGTTTGCAAGTAATGGTTTTATAGCTGTTTTGACGGAATAAAATATATCTCTTTTTTATTTGCTTGCTACGCGAACTACGTAAGCTACGCGCTTGGTCCTTCGTGACTTCAATTTCCTCGTTTGGAGATCGATTCTATTACTTATTCCGCGTCGATGCTGCGATTGGGGGAAACTAAATAGTAGTATTTTTTCGTTGAGAAGAAATCTATATGTGTTATTTCTTTTAGAAAACTACTATATTGTTTCTTTATTCACGTACACGTTCGCGGTGACTTCCGTATCGCGACGCTCGAGGCGAGCGATGCTCTTTCGGACAGAGCCTTTGGCGACAACAAACTTGCAATCGACCCGCGGGGGATTCGCCTTGGCTTCTCAGATTAAACAGAATCGTTAATCGCTTATAACTGATCGAGCGCGACCACGCGACCTTTTATCTAAAGAGTGCAATGCTGATTATTGCATCTTTTTGGACGCGCTGGTTGATCGCAATTTGCTGACCCTGCACATGACACCTACTGTATTATCCAAGTGGATATAATCAATGAACCTTCTTACTTCTGTTCTCAAAATATATACATATCTTTCTCTTCAAATCTCTAATTAAGAAAATCGAAGTTTTACTAGGTATAATTCAAATTTAAACAACACAAGTCTCTCAAAATAAAAAAACTTGAGATAATAATAACGAACGCGCTTTCGTGCACGTGTGCGCGTATGCATATGTATTTGCATTTGTATGTATTTATATTTACGTAGTTATTATAAGTATGTTTAGTAAATGTGTGTCTTTCTCTCTTTCTCATTTTCCACATTCTATTGTGTCGATTATAAGTAACAAACTTTTATATCGACAGATTGAATCGTTACCAGTCGTAGTCGTGCTGATGAAAGGGATTAGTGCACGGTTGTTGGGCATGCAGTTGGATAGTCGGTTTTACGACATCAAGTTCCCCACCTACCACTTCATTGTAGATCTATTAAAACAAGAAAGCGTATCGTCAGTTTTCTCCGCTCGACGCCATATTCACCATCAGAAGTTGAATAATGTGCGTGGCAAAGTGTATAAATAGGATTTCTCGTTCAGTGATAATACTGCAGAAGACGCAGGTAACAAAATTTGTTTCTTCGCTTCTTTTTTTTTTTTTTTTTTTGTTTTTATCGACATGCGTCCACTTGACGGACATTTTAATTATAATTAGGTTTTACTGAACCTGGAAGCTCCTACGAATATACTCGTCTTCCCTCTTGCCAGTCATACCGTAATTATATCCACCCTCGCCGCCACCGCCGCCGTTTAAGAATGGATTTGTTGGGTTCCCAGGACCTGCGAATAAGTAATTGATAAAAATCACAAATCTGAACATGTGTATATCCTAAAGCAACAATATTATTAAAATAACACACATACGCAAAATAGATTCTCACCTCCATTAGCACCAGGTACGGCTAGATTTCCACCAGCGGTTTGATAAGTGGCACCGTAGCCAGAATCCTGATTAGCTAACTCGTGCAAACGAGTGGAACTCAGAGCGCGCGGTATAGCGTTGCTCGGCACGCCGTGTGGCGCCAAATGCGTGGCTTCGGCCACTTGATGCGGATCCTCTGCCAGCGGTAATTCGGACACAAAACCGGTATCTTTCCTGTAGAAATTGATGAAGACGAAAGCTCCTAAGACGATGATGCAAATGTAACCGTACACACGAAAAGTCGCGGTCGTACCTGCACATGTTGAACGTAATATTCATTCATATATGTACATCAAGAGTAAAACTATTTTATTGAAATTAATGGATATCACAAGACTTACCGTAAGCCGCAACGAACATGCCACCGATCACCGCTCCGCAACCTCTTCCGAGTCCATGGTGAAGTCCCTGAAGAACACCTTGTGCGCTCGAGCGCAACTGCGCCGGTGTGTTATGAGCAATGTAACTGCAGCACGCAGCCCACACGGCCGCATGTGTGATACCCTGAATGAATTCGAAGGGCAGTACCCACCAAGGATTTTTTAGCCAGGATATGTAAAGAAAGCGAAGCACATTTCCGCCTAGACCCATGCACAGCACCTTAAATATTGTTAAAAATACATAGTTTTTTCTTAGCATTAATTAAAAAAAATGACTTTTAGCAACGTATTTCAAAAGTTTCATTAAATCTTTCACGTTGTGTGTCATACGTTCTCACGTTGTTTGGTTTACCTTTACGTGTCCGATCTGTCGGATCAATTTAAAACTGAAGAAATACGCGAAGATCTCGGAAATGTGATTGATCACGGACGCAACGCCAAAAAGTGTCGGCGAGCCGCCGTAATCCTGCAGATGCCAGAACAGGAAAGTGAAGATCAGTCCGATGCCGAATCCCATCCACCACGCGACGAAGAGAAATGAGGCGCATTTCACGTTTTTAAACTGCTTTAATACCGTCACCCATTCCGGTATCTCTTTTATCGTTTGAGCAAACATTTTGGTCTAAACAATCAACATAACTTATATGTTATTACTAAAGATATAATACGTCATTAGTTATTTTTTGCGTAACATCAAAGAACTATAAATACTGACCTTTCCTTCAGGAGGCTGAGGTTTAAGATCCACGGCAGCGGAAGAATCTTGAAGACCAGGCAGATTAAGTTGTTGAGATAATTGACTTTGAAGTTGTTCCTCCCGCGTAGGCTCGGCAGGAGGCTTCACCACTTCCTGCATATATGCAACGTATAATAAATAATACTGTAAATATAATTGATCATTAAAAAAAATATCAGAACTTACCGGCTCGGCAGGCGCGAAGTCATACTTAAAAGTAATTTGCGTTGCTGTTATCAGTGCAGCGCCCATTAAGACACTGAATATCGCGAAACAAATCGTGTAATTTTTTTCTCTCTCGTCAGGCTTGCAAGGATGATCCGAGAACGCGGTGCTGTGATCAAGAGCGATTCCAACGAAGAACATGGCCAAACCCCATCCGAGACTCCCGAACATGCGTTGATGGCCGTATCTGATTTTGAAAATTGATTTGACCTTTATAATTAACTTCATAATTAATAAAATGCAAAAAAATTTACAAAAACCACAAAATAACGAATATAATTTGTTCGATATTCAACCGACAAAATTGAATATATTGATTTTATAACATTCAGCTCTTTGAAAAGCAGTTTTAAACACAAGTTTTATCATTATCGCAAAAAACATTGGAGAGATGTATTGATATTGTACCTATCAGCGTCTTCGCCGAGCAGAGTGATAACAGCCGAGTCGGCTAAAGTTATAGCGGGTGCCGAGAAAAATTCACCGACAATTACCAACAACAGCAGGAGAAAGAACGTCTTTTGAATATCCTGAAATCATCGGGAGGACATGCCGCATAAGTGGGAAAA
Source organism: Pseudomyrmex concolor (assembly GCA_014839585.1). Taxonomy (NCBI): domain Eukaryota; kingdom Metazoa; phylum Arthropoda; class Insecta; order Hymenoptera; family Formicidae; genus Pseudomyrmex; species Pseudomyrmex concolor. The sequence continues at coordinate 23,870 of QVOB01012907.1, forward strand.
AAAATCGAAACTATTTCTGAGTGTAAAATACAGGAAAATACAGACATTTAGCATTTGGTAATTGTTTTAAACACAAAAAAAAAACAATTGCGCACAGGCGCATTTTATTTTTCTTCACAATTTAGATAATATTTTTATTAGATAACACAATTTAGATAATATTTTTTTAAATTAAGATTTTTTAATAAGTGAGGAATATCTTTCGGAATTTTGATATTGCAAAGTAAGTCGGACTCGCCGTACTTACTGGTAATCTGTAAACGATGGAACTGAAGAGTGGTTTCACCCAACCTTTATTCTGTTCTGTGTTATAGTTCGCGGCGTAGGTGACCGATAAAGGAGACAGTTGACTTTCGTAACTGTGATGATACATTCTTACGCTTCTGCGATTTCTAAACAACGGCGCGTTCACGTTTCTCTCGTGTTCCTCCTCGATCTTCCACGTCCCGATCGGAACGTTAACTTCTCGTTTTACCATCACTTTTTCCAGCGGCGGTTTCACGCGTGTTTTTGTATGAGCGTGAGCCTTCTTTGGTACTGTTCCATCTTTCATCGGTTCGTTCTGCGACACGAACATATGTAACTTTATATGAATCTCGAATATACACAAAAGATAAAAATAAAAGAGGAATGCATTTACCTTTAGGAAATGTTTATACTCTAAAAGATCAGCCGGACGATTTTTCTCTTGCAGCGTCTCCAAATCAATCGTCTTTGCGTGCAGATCGTTAACATTTTCTTCCGACACTAACGTATCGTGGTTGTCGCTCTCTTCTTCTGCGACGGGTGTTTGTTTTCTGACTCTGTTCTTTCTCAAGTTGTCGTTGTCGAGATCTCTAGCGTCGATTTTAAACGTGTCGTCCTCTCGCAACAAACTCGGTTTCTTCGTCGATTCTGATAATTCATTGTTATCCGTATTTCGCCGTAATCTCTCGAACACGACATTGGATGCGACTTCCAAATACTCGTTTTTATTCTCGTGATAATACAACTCGTCCAAGTCCGTCGATCTTTTCACAATTCTTTGTTCTCGTTTCGACGCTTCTAGATAATAATCGGTATTATTATTCGATTTGACCATGCAAGAAGTCGGCGGTGGCTGAATGAAGCCCAATGGCAGAGTGAAAAGAATCCAGCAGGAAAGTGAAGCTAACAGAATCATCTTGCCTTTTTGCCATCTATAAGAAAAAAAACAGATAGAGAACAGATGTAGAAACAGATGTAGAAATTAAACTATATCATATTAATTATTTAATTCTTTTTAGATTTTTTATTATTTTTATTTTCTTTATATCCTCGTTATCGTATTTGTTTTTTATACTTCTACGGAAGAAACAAATTTATGTAACAAGAGTATGAGTAAGCAATGTTTATTCATTTTTTTTTTTTTTTTCATAAAAAGCGAGCTGACACATTTCTAAGTTCACTAGATCAAAGATCGCTCATTAATATGTGATATTATAAGCGTTATTTACAAGTTTTCTTTTTAATTTATCGCGCGAACATACACAACACATTGATAAGACAGCTGCCAAGACGCAAATGATGAAACTGTTGCAACTTCGTCATTTCTTATTTTCTCTGCATAGTCACCGTAAAATTCATGCCTGTAAATTAAAAAATAAATTCCCATCTTTGATGACTATCATAAATGAACCTATTTCTGTTATAGTATTGTTGTTATGTGGGTCGTAGATATATGATGACTATAATCGCGATCTTGCGACCATGCCAATCTTTTTCGTTGGTGAAACGCGCAATCATCTTAATCGAAATAACGCAGTCACGAAAAACAAACCGATATTGCCTCACACACACACATACACACATACATACATACATACATACACACACACACACGCACACACCTGTCAGCCAAGGAACCCCAAAACGGAGCGCTCAGGAACTCGATGAACGGCCTGAGACCGATGAGAAGACCGCACTGTCCGGCGTTCATGCCCATCTGCTTAAAGTAGACTCCCATGAGCGGAAACAGAGAACCGAAGGCCGAGTAGAAGAAGAAGTAGAACGTCTTTACGGTGAGGAGCTCCTGATCGACGGAACCAAAGAGATACTCGAGAATGTCGCTCTTGCCGCGAATCTTGTGGGTGGCTTCCTTCGGCTGAGGATACAAGTTGGGATCGACCTCACCCTCGGCCTGCGGGTCCACCATCGGCCTGGCACTCGGAACCTGCGGGAGAACTCGCCCCGATTGCGAGGGATCGCTCGACGCCCCGTAGTCGTAATCCTCGTGTCCATAGTTCTGCATGATTCCTTTATATCACTTCCTGGTCGCAGCGCGGAGCTTCGAGGATGCTCTCGCGATGGAGCAAGACGCAAGGCAAAGTGTATTTTCTGATCAAACACGTTTGCGCTCGCGAAGAGATGCGTGAAGATATTATCTTCACACCGTTTGAGAAGCACCGTTCTTCTCTTTATTCGTTGTTCCCTGCATACAGACTACTTTTCCGACGAAATCAACTGCCAAAACCGGTATGTACCTTCGGCGCTTTCGCGTCAAATCGATGTCGGGACTCTATAAGGGTAGCTTTGCTTCCAAAATCGATAAACGCACTACTGCGCCGGCGTGACTTTTGTCGTCTTGTTACATAGGGTGCTTTTCAGCAATGGAACACATTTTGTGACACAGACTTGTACTTGAAACGATATTTAACTGTTTTATTTTATCGTCAAAGCAACAGACATTACTTTACATATAACTTATCACTAGATGTTATATACGCGCGGTGATTATGGTATATGTCAATGATTTATGATAATAAACAATGATACAATTGAACATAGCATTTTAGTTGTGTAACACGATTGTGTTGACTTGTGTACGTTAGCTGAAAATCACTCATACTCTCTCCTACAGACGCGATCTCAATGCCATATCGACTGGCTATTCTTTCCGGTGGATACTATTTTTGCATTTCTTTCAATTTCACATTGTCTCACGTTATCATCGCGTTTTCCCTTCGAGACACAAAAAACACGATAGTTATCTAATGTCATTTAATTGCGCAGAAGTGTCAAACGTTTTCTACAAGACAAAAACGAAAAAACTTCTGAAAAAAATATCGTCGAGTATATAAAACAGGCGTATATTTTATCTATCCATCTATATATTTTTTTAATCCATAAAATATTTTGTTCGCATGGGTGTTATGTTCAGGAAGGAGTTAAAAAAGAAAAGACGATATTTAAGAAAATAAATAATAGCTTTTTATTGCGTTGTCATATCGATTTAAATATATTATAAGATTAAATAAATGTACAACTGAGATTAAATATTGTAACTGTATGTACAGATTTGTTTTGCAATGTAACGCTTTCTTCGCAACGCCATGCGACGGCTTCTTCTAGATGAATTTCGGTACCAGGTCCATGCGTGATTGCGCGGGACACGCGGAAGAAGCCGCGGTGGACGAGGGAGCGGGTTTGGGTGGTCCTTGAAACATGCAGGTTTTCGCAGTCTTCAAGAGACGACCATTGTTCGCGGTACGCCAATAGACCGTGCGAACCGCCTGCTTTCCAGCGACGTAGCTTACAGCACCACCGACCAGCATCTATAAATTCACGTCACGTTTTAGATACATGTTATATCTATCAAAGCTCAATGTACAAAGTATATATATACAAAAATGATATATACATTTATAGTTGATTTTATAAAATTTAATAAATAAATATGTTAAGAGAGAAATATGAAATGCAAGAAAAAAGTTACTAAAGAAGAATTATAATAAAATATTACTCTACGTTTCTACATAACAATTTTTTATCAAAAAAAGAAGAACAAAATCATCAAATTGCAAATTTAAGATCGAATGCATTTAATTGACAATCAAATTATTTTCAAGATTTATAAAAATTTTGTTTTTTTGTGAGATATTTATAAAAGAGAACAGACTTACCTTTGTAGGCTGATACTGCGAGTATTGACTAGAACTAGTTGATATTGTATAACTTGAGTTATATTTTTGAAATATCAAGAAGTTTGATATTCGC
>QVOB01012914.1:0-25917 GCA_014839585.1 Pseudomyrmex concolor
ATATCACAAATTAGGTTGTCCCGAAAATTTAGTATTACTTTTGCTTGGAGTTTGCTTAATTAAAAATTAAATTATTAAATATAATTTTGAAAAAGAGTAAAATTTTTTTATAAAATTTCATCCAATGATAATTTTTACAAATTATCTTTAATAATTTATTATTTAGTAAAATTGGAAACCAAGTAATTTATCTGTCAATTATCTCGAAGTACAGAAAAACGCTCATTGTTAATGTCTCGACATTGTTTTGCGTGCGATCAAAAGCGTTGCTCGAAATTTCGTCTCTCTCTCGAGCACAATTTCAATTCCGTAAGCTTGTTCTTCTTTTTTTTTTCTCCGACGTATCGCGCTTCCTGCTCACATTACACACGCTGCTGCGAAATTATAACGTACACGTCGGATGAAAACTACTTATCTCGTCGATGCGGAACGTAACTCTTTCCATTAAGCGCGCTCAAGGCGGATTACAACGTCATATGTCATGCGAATAGTAATAGCATCTCACGCTCTATCGCTCTATCTGTTATTACCCACCGACGCTTTAACTTGGGAAGGCCGCTACGTGCGCGCGGGAAACTCGATTGATGAAATACTAGAAAATTACAGTTTCCGACTCTTGAGGAAAATCACGATTCTGATGAGATCTCGTTATTTCAACAGAGAACAGCCGGGAGAAGGCGGGAGAAAATGAGAATCGCAGATCCGTCATTTTGCTTTGCCACAGATGATCTACTATAGATGATCTAGAGTTACTCTAGTTAAATCGTAGTACTTATATTGTTACTTTAATTAGTACAGTAAAAATACAACGCGCGCGCTTACATTGCGGTGAAGAGCTCCAATTTCTCCTCTTCTCTCGGTTTGATATTTCGGTATTTTTAATCTCTCAACTTCCAATAACGTTCTCTGCCGTGTTGGTATTCGAACGAGAATCTGTTCAAAAAAAAAAAAAAACTCAGAGACTTCTCAAGGAAGATTTCTTCTTCAGATTAAGAGATTACACGATAATTTGTTGATCAGACAATATTGCGTTTCTCCGAGTCTTCTGACTTTTCCCGAGATGGAGTCATTGATCCCGCTCAGATACCGGATTCCGTTCCGAAGCTCATTCGATTACTTAACAACGCTAGAATATCTCGCCTTTTTTTTCTCCTGCCTCGTCGTGCCCCGTCGACCGCCCCGTTTCAGAAACTTCGATAATTCATTCGGCAGATTCCTCTTTATCCCTTTTGCGTCCATCCGCCGTGATGGGAGATCGTGATGGGGGGACCGTGAGACCGTTTTCGAGCGTGCTGCTGCTCGCTGGATAAATAAGATGTAAAAAAAAAAAAGCACACAACGAGAAAGATACGCGGCTCCCGCTGCCGCCTGAAGTTTGCGGGGGCCAAAACTGACCCGGTGTGTGTTTCTCTCCGAAGTTCCACTCTGAATAAATGTCGGGTCGAGCCGGACTGGACCAGGTCAGAGGAGAGAGAGAGAGAGAAAGAGAGAAAAACGCCGATGAGCCTGCGAGAGTTTAAAAATACAAGACCGGCGTTATTCGCCGGTCCGCCCACGCGTGCCAGCGAAACGGCGCTCTCTCGCGAACCGTGAGAAGAATTCGCTCGCGGGTTCGGGAACCGTGTATGTACCCCACCTTCTCCTTCATCCCGTTCATATCCTCCCCCTCTCTTTCTCTTGCTTTTCAGTCTCTCGTCTGGTATCTTCCTTCCTTCTTGCCCCCCTATATAGGTTTTTTCACCGCGTTCTTTTTTTTTATATTTATTTATTTATTTTTTTATTTTCTTTCGAAACCTGCCCGTATAACGCTGCAATCTGTGACTACATGTGGGGAGGGAGGGAGAGACGGAGCGGGAGGGAGAGAACATCGCAGAACGAGAGAAAGAGTGAGAAAGTAAAAAGAGGCGAAAGATGAGGGAGAAGAGGGGGACGGAAGAATCGTCGAAATAAGTGTCGATTCTATCACAAAGCGCGATATCCGGGTGTACTTAAAGATAAAGCGGTATTTCGTCGGAGATTAATTGCCACGTCGATCGTAATAGAGGAGTGTATGTGTAAGAGATCGAAGGCGTGAGATCGGAACAACACGTTGATCGGAATTCTCGATCGATGTTGCTTCGAGCTGTTTTATTGTCGTTTTTTTATATTACTTTTTACATAATTTGAGAAGACAACGTTCTGTTTTTTAAGATGTATTTTTTTTTTTTTTTTTTTTTTAATTCGGTGTTTCTTAAAGAGGATAGTGAAAGAAACTCAATACGAGATTAACTTGAGCGCGCGATGCGGTCCTCTCTCGGTGCGCTCTCCGTGCGACAGAGAAGATTTCTCTTTTTTAAACAGTTCGATGCACCGCGCGCGCAGTTGCAACAATAAACGCATAATGACTCTGTTCGGCGTGCCCGCGCATTCAGCGAATCGAAAGGTGCAGGAAACGAGCTTTGCGGCTGTTTATTTATATCCTCCGATATGCTACGCAAGAGTAAGCATCGCGATCGCAATGTCGGCCTCTGTTCGTAGTTAGAATGAAGCTTGATTCACAAGCGTTTGCGATCACAGATTGTGCGCGTGTACGTACGTGCGACGACGGACAAACATACCGTTCATCAGCAACGCTGATCTTTTGTGCCCGTTGTAAGATTTTAGCGATTTTTTTTTTTTTAATTATCGCTTATTTCGACTCGTTACCGTTAATGTGTTGCATAGTATTGATTATATTTAAAACCTTATTATTTTATTTTAATTTTTGGCAATTATGTTGCGTTGAACCTTGAAGTACGCTTGGTATCGCTTGTGTATGCGAGTGGAATTATATAATGTTTATTAATCCTAATCTTGCAAACCTCTGAACTTGTTGTTGTTCGGGAAATTTTTTAAAATGAGATTTTTTAAAAACTAGTTACTAAAAAAAAAACAAAAAAGAAAATATCAAAACTAATGTTTCTTTAATTTAGAATGTTGAAATAAAATCCCATAAAGTTTTTGCAACATTGTAACCAACACAAAATCGCGTCGAACGTAAATGTCGGGGTTTACAGGATTAGTACCTAAAAACTTTTTTTACAAGATTGAGGCTAATATTATTATACTAATAATATTAGCCTCAATCTTGTCTAATAATATTATTATAATTATATATTGTATAATTTGGAATATTTTTATTACATTATTATAGATGTAATAGAATTATTTTTTACATTCTCCATGTTTTTTTTTTATACATTACATATTTTATTGCGCAGTTGTGAGTCGCGCTTAAACACTTGCTTGCTTGCCGCAATTGCGAACGCAGGTGCAGGTGCAGCAGCAGCACCAGTTTGCTTCGCCCGCGGGCAGATAAAAGAAAAAAATAATAATAAAATTTGCATTTGCATACGCAACTCCCACAACGTAAACTTCCACTTGGTTCGATATATTTGTAAATAAAACTGGGCGTTAATTGGCAATTTCTCATAACATTCATTCGCGCACAATGGGCGCGCGCGCTCGCGGCCCATGCACTTGGCTGTTCAAGCGCGTGATCATTATATATCGGAGAGAATTGTTAACACGCGTGTGAAATTGCACAACAGTCTCTTTATAATAAATGATAATGCCTCGCCAACTTCGCTACTGTTGACCCGGCTCTTGATAAAGGAAGTTTAATGAGCGGCGGATTAAGAGAGAGAGAAGGAACGCCGAACTTTCACTGCACAGCAAGGAATACCGCGAATTTTTCGCTTGTCGCGCTCAACGCCGCTGGATCGAAATGCGAGATATCGCGATAAAATGGACTGAATTGATTGTCGATCGGCTGAATGGAATCCCGAAGCGATTTATAGATATAGGGAACAACGTGTTTCTTATTGTTTTTTTTTTCTCTCGAATGCCGCGCACGTTCACGTATACACTTCACGCATATCTATTCGATGGCTCCGGATTATTTATTTTCATTACGTAAAGCATTTCTCACACACACACACACATATAGAGAGAAAATACGCATGCACTTGCACGTAATATATAATATTATTAATCTTCTTGTAATTAACGATGCAAAAATATTGTTAAAATCTTTAACGAATCAACACAATGTTTTAAGTTTGTGTATTTTTTTTACCGTATTTAAGCGAAACTAATTAATACAACTACGTGCGTGTGTATAGAAAGGCATTCGATAAACAGATATTGCTCCCGTGAGTAAATCAAATACATTCTTTTAAGGAAAATAAATCAAATACATTCTTTTAAGGAAAGCACAGCTCTTGCGCCGCGCTCCGCGAAGTTCCGTTAACATTAATCGCTAACTTTCATACGCCGTCATATGTATATCGCGACCTGGGCTGTCCGCGTGCACACACGTGCGGCACATACTTGAAATATATTTATTCCTGCGCTGACTGTGTGGGAATAGCTTGATACACAACCGGGTTTGGCTTCTAAATGCTGGTGCACAATGCAAAGCGAAACGGCGGCTGCGGGCCGCCCGCAAAAGGATTTATTGCACGTGCGAACTTTTCCAACAAGCACGCCGCTGACAGTTATAATTTCAGCTTCGCATAGCCAAGCATGTAAATTGGGATATACCGGGTGAGTTGTGGAATGCTCATTAAGAAATAAAACGGGACGCTAATACCAAGTAAATGCATCGAGTTAGCTGTTGCGGCTAACACGTGTGCATCACGGATCATACTCTCGCGCATTTATTTTAGCGCGGACCGATAAACTTCGCCATAGAGAAGCGATAAACTTTAATCGATCGCCATGCTATCGCAAACAACAGGATTCTTATTATACCGTGAAGAAAATTACTTTATTATAGATCGTAGAAATAATGTTTTGCAGGATTTTGTGCAGTGTATGTGTGTGTGTGTCTCTTTTTCTGTATATGATGTTATAAACTTTATGAAAATATATTTTATAAATATTATACGTGTAACACACACGTACATTTCTGTAATTGTTTATTACACAAAAATATTATGCTAATTACTTAATTTAATCGAAATTAAAATTAAATCGTAGACAATTAAAACAATTAACGTTGCTTCCGTTTAACGTTAATAAAACCAACGTGTAACGAATATAAATTAATTAATTAAGAATCTTTTTATCACGGAGAGAGCATTGCAATTCTCAATAAAAGATTCTCTCTTCGCGTTTTTTAATCGCGCATTTATTTTTGCACTGACAAAAGATTGTGCGATGTTTATTTCAGATCAACAACGATCGGACCATTCTGCCAAACGTAAAGCTGCTGATGCGATGGAGCGACACAAGGGGAGAGACTGTCGAAGCTACTAAAGCCATGATCGACATGATCTGCGACGGGGTTGTGGCCTTCTTCGGACCAGAAGGTTCCTGCTACGTCGAGGCCATAGTAGCTCAGTCCCGCAACATACCTATGATTAGTTATGTAAGTAAACAGCACTTTTCATCAGTTTTTTGGGGGGAGGAGGGTTTTGAGTGTTATTTCTCGCTATATGACTCTTTGCTAAAGTTTTAATAACAAAGAAGTTCTCGCGATTATTGAGATATTTCCTTTACGCGGCGCCTATTAACGTATAATAATAGTTTCGGAATAAGTTTCAACAGAAGTAGTTTAAAACGCGGGAAAAAGAGAGAGAGAGAGAGAGCAATTTTAGAAGCTCTTTCTCCGCTTTTAATTGCGCTAAAGAGAAAATCGCGTTGCGGCTCGTAAGTTAAAGACGTTATTATCGAGCGAGTAGACAGACATGTTGTGGACGATGAACCAAACGAACGTAAAGCCATCGGTGATTTCGTGAGAGCTTCACGGACAGAGAAATCGGTTGAAAACGGTTCTCGGCGGCAGCGTGAGAACGAACGGCGGGGTTGTAGGGCACTGACAAGACAAGGCGAAGGCAAAGTCGAAGGAGACGCGAGAGAACGGTGGTGCTTAACGAAGGTGGAGGAGGCGGCGGCGGCGGCGGCGGAGGTGCGCTCGACAAATTGAACACCCGCGGCGTGACAATATAATTACGGGTCCGTGTGCACCGTGTGTGGGGCGTGCGTGCGCATGTACTTGCGTGCGTGTTACAATATAGGTATATGCGTGCAACGTATCACAGCGGAACACGCAACGCGGTCCCGATTCGCGCGCTGCGCGTGATTTGATACGCTGCCGCGAAAGAAGCGTGTCATCAAGTTCTCTCCGTTTTGAGCTGATCTTTAATTTGCAACAAAATTACACTCGTAAGAGAGAAAAACGCTACGCGCTATTACGGAAAAAAAAAAAAAAAAAATAAAAGGAGTGAGGAAATGCCGAGGAAATCTTTTCTATCTGAAATAAAGGAAATGCCAACTAAAAAACATCTTACTTCGAAGTTATACGCGCATTAAAAAACGTTTCTTTGTGCTAGTGATCTTCATATTGAACTTATGTAACTTTAATTGCGACTAGATTTAATCTATAGAACTGCCGGAAACTTCTGTACAAGTTAAGAGTGGCAGCTTTATAATCGTGTAGTCGACCGACAAGCACGTATATCTCGAAACTTGCAGATTTGTTCAAAAAACTTTATTAATATTTATCAATGGATTGTTCCGTGAAATATTTACTTTCTCAGAAACCTGATTGCACAACAATGTTTAGAGGAAACTTTTTGAGTCTCGCGCTTAGTCATCAACGGTATTGGCAATGCTATTAAAAATCCGTTAATCGTGGAAACGAACGTACTGCGCATGAAAGTGCAATGAGATTGTTTCAACGTGACTTGTCACACACGACAAGTGACAATGGAAATACGCTTATTCTCACAGACTTTTATATACGTTTAATATATTCGCGTTACCCGCGCGCGATAGTCGGAGGCACATGATAGATAAACGAGTTTATCGTACGTTTGCAGTGCGGCTTCTCACTACAAGCGCGCTCTGTAGCAATCATTTTGAATGTCCGTGCTTTTGTACAAACAAAATAAATGAAAATTAATAAACCGTTATTCGTGCGTTTTAAAAGAAAAAGAATTTGTGTACGCAAAGCCGGAAAGTCGAGAAACTAGGCACGTTAAAGGTACGTCTCTTCAGCAATGCGCGACAGCGTTCGCCGCAAAGTCACGAATCCAGCTACTTAACAACATTCCGGTAATACCAATCGTGTAGTCGCACCACCTGCAGTTTCTTTACGCACACACACACACACACACACTTGCCGCATACCCCCGTACATACGCGCGTACAAGTTGGTGATTTTACTTTTGACCGCTGCCGCTTCTAAGTTCGCGTTTCCTCTTTCTTGCCGCGGCCGCCGATTAAAGTTAGCGGCGTTCTTAAGCGCAAATCTGTGCAAAATAATCTCGCGTTTCCACCGAGACGGATTGGCACGACCAGTTGAGCACGCGCACGCTTTGTCAAGCGATTTGTGTGTATGTGTGCGTGTTGCGACACACGCTTTCAATTTACACGCTGTGCAAATTGAAAGTGACATTTCAAATATCGTATGTCCGTTATCGTTACTCGACAGTATCAAATACAGACATCTTGAATACATATTACGAGAATATTTACGACACTATAACTAAAATCGCATTAATCTTTATGGCGAATTAATATTTTTTGCAAGCGTTTCTTTCTCACACGTGTGTGTGTTTACAGATTTCAAAAAAAAAATTGTGCGGCAAAGGTTTTAAAATTTTCTCTCTCCATCTTCTTGATATTGATACATTTAAATTTAAACATACATGTATTGTTCAATATTTTTTTTTGTATTTTATTTTCGTAAAAAGATACGAAACTTCGATCGTATCAAATGCGTCGAATTTATAACTGGGCGTGTACTTGTTTTTCGTCGGTTATAATTTTCAATTTATATCGATACTTAATCGGCGTGAGATCACGTCGAGAATCAAACGTCGCCGGACGACACATCGTTGGCGACATTTTATGTTTTCGTGAAAGTCGTCTCGATGTCAGAGGTCCCTCTCGTGAAATGAAGCGGCCCGACGAGTCGCGATCGCGGAAAAGTCCCAACGGTATATATCGTTATATGGAAAGTTTTACGAGTCCCGATCGCCGCCTTCATCGAGAGACAATCCGTCGATATATAAATCTTTTCTGCGATTAAGTCGAAGCCACCGGTTGGTCGAATTACGACACACGCACGCGGGAGGACGTTCCGACGATACTTACGGCTTTTAAAAGACGCCCCGTCTCTTGAAAGATATTTTTCTGACCGAATATACGGGAAAGTGGCACTCGAGAAAGATCTCCAAACTAATTTATGTTAATTTACGAGAGAAAAAGAGAAACGTGTAAAAAAACAACAACGAACGCAAACGATCAATAAGGGAAAACAGGATTGAAAGATATCGCGCGGACGTGTTGCAATTCGAGATTGTTGTTGTTTTCTTCTGTTTCACTTTTAACTCATTGTTGATAGATTGGAAATTGATCAAATAAAACGTGTACGAGCGTACGAATCATACGCAATACTGTTCGATATCGTCGATTTGGTAAAAATCGATTAAATTAAGAATTAGGTACAACAGATCCTTCTCGTAAGACGCGAGGAACAACATGCATAACAAGCTACCGTCATATCGTCATCTAGTTTTTGCGGCAAAAATCATTACGCGAGCAAATTAATGTCGAGGCAATTATCTCATTGAAAGAGATAATTGCCAAAACAAACAAGCTTAGATAAATGCGTCACGTACTTGTTGCTTTGGAAAACATTAAATTGTGCAAACTGCATGAAATTAACATTCGCCAATTAATTTGCCAATCGATGTACGAAACTGTATGTTCAAACTTTTGCGAAATGTAGTTTTTTTTTTCGAATTCATGACGCAAGGATATCAAAAGCGTTCGAGTCTTTCGGTTCAATCCGGTTGTGCGCGCTATCATCCTCGCGTCCAAATCTATTTAGGTCTGTTGCCGTAGGTGGACAGCAACTTGAAGCACCCACCTATGTGCAGCAGCAACAGATTTCTTGTAACAAGGCGGTGTGTGAAGTACCGTGATTACAGCAGAAACGTTTTTGTTGTATCAATCTTCCGCTCGCACGCAATGACGGTTTACAAATCGGAAGACCGCGTTCTTAACTTCCAATGTCACGGCATTTCACTCGCGTTATTGCGCAACATGGATGAAAAACTACAAAACACGCGCGCGCGCGCGCGCGTGTTTATATTGAATAATAGAAGAAAAAACTCGATAAATTATTACTTTTGAATATTTTTTTTCTTAAAACGAGTTTCGTTTAAATATTCTGAAGAGAACCGTGACGTGTGAAGCAACGAATATAGCAATTAGTGAGCGTTGTTTTTTTTTTTTTTTTTTTTTTTAACAAATAACGATGCAATAATTATTTTTACAATTGTATGTGCCCGGCGCAAAATGCAATAAAAAAAAAAAAAATTGATTAAAAAGAATAGAATACTCAAACTCTTTCGGGTTTATAAGGAGAAAATCTGTGTTTCTCTCTAAACGGACATCATGAAGAAACACGATGTCAAGAAGCCGCGTTTACAGCGGTGGTAACCGGGATGGCGGCGCGATCGACTCACGACGGGAAAGAAGCCACATATTATTATATCGACGGCGCATTTGCATGAAAACTGCTGATTCCCCTGACCTTCGCGATCTATTTATAGCGCGGTCTGTGTGATGCACTCGTGCGGACGCTTACCTGGTGCGCACGAGTCGCGCTCGCTGCGCGATCGGTCGATGTCAGCCGACCAACGTTACACCGTCTGGCGCGGTCGGGCTTTTTCTTCTTTGGCCAACAGTCTTCTCTCTCTCTCTCTCTCTCGCGACAGTCGTTAAATCTTTTTAATTATTCCGCTTTAACTGCCGCGCTGGGATGCTGCCGGAAATACAGTTGGAACGACCCGCACGAGACCTCTCGGTTCCGGCAGCTAATCCCTCTTCTTTCCTTTCTAACTTTTGTCATCACAGGTATTAGAACTTTAGACCGCACATTTATGCTTGTCATAATTTCTTTTATTCGAAGTTGTACAATATGTGTAATAAATAAATAAACATTAAAGAGAAAGAGAGAGAGAGAAGAGAGTTATTAATTTCGTTCAATTTTGCAGAATTTACTTTTACGCAAAGAAAAGACTGTTACTTCAATTATTCTGATAATTTGTTAATAAAATTATAATTGAAAATTTTTAATTAAAAAAAAAAAGAAAAATGTAAATATAAAACGCACATAAATAAATACGCACGTCTGTATATACAATTCTTTCCGAGAGAGAGAGAGAGATCTTTTATATCAGACAGTCACAAAGTGCATTTTTTTACCGTCAGCGAACAGACCTGCGACTATATCAACGTCGGAGATTCGCGCGCGAGGAACCTTAAGCGCCACTTAAAATCAACCGTTGTTGGCACAACATCTGTTCTAGCGCGATCGTTAAATCTTCTTAATCACTCGTCTCATTTAATAACCTTCGGACGACCGACGACGATTCTTCGTCATTCGTCACCAGTTCATTAACTTCTCTTCCCGCGGCGAGAGTTGTTCTCGCGATTCTGTTGCTTCATCTTCTAAACCGATCGCGCGTTTGTACAACCGCAAATAGAATGGATTTAATATGATGATTCAAAGAAAAAACGTATTGGGGGATCTTGTTTTTTATTGTTTACCATATTTTTGAGTATACTTGAAATTTTACATACGCACACTACGTGTGTAACATGTATTATGTAAATGTAATGTGCATAAGATTGTTTTTGTGATAAAATATCGAAATAAAATCTCTCGTGTAAAAAAAAAAAAAAAAAAAAATTATATACTAATTTTTCTGAACATCTCGAGTTACACACATTAAGCATCTTTCGACAATATCTTTCACATTGAAACGAGTACTATCTTTAGCAGCTGAGACAGACAAACGAGCGAAGCATGAGAATACCGGTTTCACGGGAACCAATAGGATTCGCGCTTGTCGTATTATTATTAGCATTTAAATATATTTAACGTAGAGAAAGAAGGAGAGGGAAGGAGAGAAGATATAAAAAAAAAAATTATCGTCAGCGACATTAGTCGTGTTCCGACTCCTTGCTTGCTTGCTTTACGTTGATACGCTGAGTGAGATGGTTGATAAACGTGTTGGCTATTTAATTGACTTGCACATTCTGCGTACCTGTAATAATTTCATGTTACGGAACATCGTGCGAAAGAAAATTGTCGCGCCAACAATCGACACTGTCGCCAGATGGGAAACCGGTCGCGATTACACCGAGCGAGAGACGAGATAATTTCTTTCTTATCCTTTTACACGTCGTCTGTCGTCGTCCCTATTTTGTATTTAGAGAGCTTATTGCCTCCTCACTGGATCTCGATACCGAGACATCTATAACGCAACGAACATTGTATATCACATATAAAGTCTAAATACAAAAAAAAAAATACAAGCTATTTCTGTCCACTTCTTCTTAACGAGAAACGTTCTAAATAAAACTTTCTCTGGAATATCACAGTTCGTTTAAAGCTCTTTTCCGCGTATTTTTGATTCTGTAAAAGTAAAAGAAAGAGGTGAAAAAGATTTTTATAGTTAAAAAATCCAATGGCATAACAATAAAAATGGATTTAAAACAATATAACTTAGAATGTGTATTTTTTAAGTGTTTTTACATCAAGTTTACATTTTTACAATTATTAAAATTTTTATCTTTATTTTTCGCAATATTGAATAATTGCTGTGTGAATTACTTTCTCTCTCTGCTACTTAATATTATGTTTATTAATACGAACTGTAATGTAAAAGAAAACGTTGAGATAGCTGTTAACATTGTGTGCAATAGCACGTACATGTACAAATATCTCTCTCTTATTTTTGTGTAAGGTGGCGACCTTAAAACGTTTCTCGCGATTATCTCAGGACTGATAGCGATTCCAAAAGCGAATGAGAGAAATCATATCGCTACTGGTAAATGTGTACAAGTTACCGAATTACTTTTTTAATATGTAAAAGAATATTTTCAATCGTGATTTATAAAAAGGAAATAATATTAGTTAGTATATTACGCATTGATGTACTTAAACGTAAAATAACATTAGTTAATTAACATATTACGCGTATCTTTAACAATGCGCACTGAAAACAATAGAATAACAATTTTCCCAACACGTCTGCAAATTTCCTCGAAGAATTCGCAAATTACCGGTCAATATCGTGCCTCATACGCCACCACGACAAGGAATCCATTCATTACAAGCGGAAAACTAGCCGTGCTTTCGCGCGCACAAATGCGCTATTTTTAGAACAGAGCGCAGTGGAAGAATGTGCATGTGTGAGCGAGCGAATGAGCGAGCGCGCGGCGCGTGAGAATACTGGTTTCTCGCGGACTCTCGCCCGCGTTTGCTTCATCATCACCGCACGCTGTCGCTGGCGCGCGTGTATATTTGTATTGTGTGTAGGAAAAGGAAAAAAAAAAGGATAAGCGCGTGTGCGTAAAACGTAATATTGCACAAACAGGAGATCAATTAATATTTATGCAGACCGCGCGAGCGTCGTCGTCGACCGCCGCCATATCGAGACTTAAAAAAATCGACCGGAGCAAACAAACGGTTACGAGCGAACCTGTTAGATAAATACGTCATCGGTCGATTTCGTTCTATTAGACTGCGCTGCGCTTCGACGAACACATCCACTAGGATACGTTCCCTGTCCTGAATCTCTTTTATACCGTGCAACGTCTATTTTTGCACTCGTTCCGAGTTATTTTTAACTGATACATCAGGCCCACGTGACTTGTATGTTGTGTTTTCGTATATAAATGTTATTTTGTTTTTATTTTCTCCCGAAGAAACGCGTGTAACGCGGGTATATTTTCGCCAAAACCGATATCCAAAATTCAAAACCAGTGCCATGCGTGTAAGGCGTCGTCTACAATACAGTCGTAAGCCGTAAGAAATTGACCAATTACAATCGATTATTCTTCCGTAATTTGTTTGTAATTGGTCAATTTCTTACGGCTTACGACTGTATTGTAGACGACGCCTAAAATCATGTGAAATGCTCGCGCGATCCGTGACGTAAATAAAAGTCGATCTGCATTTACGCAGAGTTTCAATATGCTGCAAAGTATTTATTTAATTTTTTCATTGTTTTTGCGATATTACGAGATAAGAAGATTAAAATTTTCTTATCAAGAGCGTTATTGAGTTTAAAAATACTCATACAATTACTGTAATTTAACTGTTTGGTATGGAAAAGCTAACAATTAATGTAACATTTATTAATGCAAATGTAGTCGCATTGAAAGAGAAGAAAAAGCCGCGTTGGCGACGTCTACGATCAGTACGATCGGCTACTTGCGCGCTACTTTTCGCACTCGAAGTGTGTTTGAGTTTCAGAAGTTAATGCTATTCACATTTGCAGTCGTGTTTTACTCGGATATTGCCCGATGCAACGCACGCTACATTGAATGTTTTTTTTCTTTTTTGTTTTTTCTTTAACGTTTCTTTGCGCGAGAAATTATCGTTCACATAATGACGGAGCGACGCGATTAATGGTGTGCAATCACAGATAAATATGAAATATTACGGTCTGCAATAACATTTAAGTTTATTCGAACATTAATGAGAATCTCTTAAAACCGTTATTAATTAAACCGTTATTAACCGTTTATAATTTCTCAAAACCGTTAGCATTCATCTATATTTAGTTATTTCAATTTTTTCACAAAAAAAGCATCTTTAAGGTTTTTTAGTATCTTCGAATGTTTTAAATATGTCAATCAATTTTCAATGAAAATTCTCTTGAGAAAAGCAAAAAGTTTGTTTTTGAAAAGTAAATGAATTGTAACATTTCTCTCATGAGACATTTTTCTCAAAGTCATAAAATTATGTCATCTTGGAGAAAACAACATGCGGTGATTGTTCCGTCAAAACAAAAACATCACACACGTAACAAGAAGAATACTTGTTTATATTGTAGAAAACAAAATTCTCTTTGTTACTCTACATATGTATATAAATCAATATTAGTCGTCCGCACACTCAAGAGAGGTTTGACTTCGGCTGAAGTCACAGTGGGCGTCGCCTTTAAGTGACAACGACGGACGCGGTCGGTTTCAGGCTAAAATACACTCACTTAACCCTTAATTGGCTGACACCAATTATGAACCCAACAAACGCACGCGTATTCATTTGGTCAACAAGAATGTATGGTTTGCCGACGATGTTCTCTCATTTTACGACGGGCATGGCATCTCTCGTTGTCAGATAAACGAATATTTTGAAGAGATAGTTTCGCGTTGTGCGGAGAAAAATTATATACATCATACAATAGATATATGTATGTAAATAATTTAAAAGTTAAATATATTAATTTAAATATAATAATTTTAAATATAATAATTTAAAAGAAAAATATTTTACATTATTTTTCTGATCTATTTGTGTCTCTCATCTGAATAAAAATCTCGATTATCACACGTAGATATTCTTTTCGACGCAAAAAGTGTTCCAGTTGGAAACAAGTTCGAGCTGATCTCGCGCTGATACACATGAATAAAAATGCAATATGCAGTTCGCGATATATGTCGTAACGACCTGATTCATCAACGCGACGCCTTTTTTTTGCGATTGGTAGTTTTATTGTTGCGTGGCTTATAATGAATAGCCGCGCGCACAAAGCACAAATGTGTTCGCTGTTTCTCTCTGTCTCTATAAAGGAACCGGCGCAAGGCTAAACTACATTTCTCGTTGATTACATCGTTTCCGCATTCACGATAATGAGATCAGTTCAGTTTGTCACAAGTTTCTCGTAAGGAGGGAGACACGTGCTTTTACAAACGTGGAAATCACTCAGTCAACGCACACGTCAGACTTTTACCGCTGATTTTCAATCACGGTGACGCGCATTCTGTCATTTAAACAGTCTCTTATTGTACAAAAAATATACATAATTAACCCTTCACGAACAGACCTCGAAAATGATCTACGAATCGGACAGACTCGTTTGTGAGACCCACGCGATTTTCGCAAAATCGAATATCTCCGCGAAAAATCAATATTTTTTCCATTTTATTTACTTTTTTTAATCGAAAGTTTGAACAACGTTTAAAGTTTAAACACAGTTTAATTTCGCACGACAATCTTGATTAGTAAATTGCGCTCGCGCGTGAGTTTTGATGAAATCTTCGGACAAGACGTCTTTCCTAACTTGCGGCGCAAAGTACGCGCGATTTTAAACTGAACTTGAGACACAACCCGCTCGCAGTCGCTTTAATTTATCGTCAACCATCGCTACGTGACATCTAATGCCAACATCGCGTTCTAAATATAATTATATAGTAAATATTTCAAGCACCGCCGGGGGTATTCTTGCGCGAATAAGCGCCGCGGATAATTTATTGACATCAGAGTCGCGCTAAACTTTTATAGCGTTTTTCAATCTGTTACGTGCTACAAAAAAAAAACTGTCTAGACAGAAAAGTGAGTATAATAACGTTTGCGTGAATGTGTACACGTTTGCGCACAAATACGTAGGTCGTCATTCCACAGATGAAGAAGAATAATCTCGCCTGCACTTTGATCCCACAGAAATTTCAAAAATGCCTATTTGAATATACAAATGGTGTTTTTTTTGGGGAGGGGGGCGCAAAGAAGCTCAATTTCAATACCGCAGTTTTAATTATACATTTCTCGACGTATTAGCAAATAATTTTTTGCCTACATTTTTGTGTCTGTCTTCTTTTTGTCGGCGAAAACGCCGAGATTTTAACACTTTAAAAATCTTTGGAAAACGTTATTTTTAGTCTTGAAGAACGCGCATTAATGGTGTTTTTGTGTAACATCAATTTTACGAGTTGACCTTGCTATCTGTGCAAAAGTTGATTTTGCCTCGAATCATCAAACCACATTATATAAATTCGTTTGTTTTATATATGTATATATAAAGCACACAATGAAAAGTGATTAGATCAATATCAGACTTCTCGTTATACTTATTTTAAGACTTGGTAAGCTTTCATATCTCCACGAAAATTTGATCATGGAGATTCAAGTTCTGCAACTTCTATATATTAATGATAAAATCAATGAGGCGATAACATACATTTTGAAACTTTATCTATATTTTAAATGTGTACATACAACATGTATATCAACTTCAATTTAATTTTAATTTATTTTAAATATATATATATATATGTATGTCATTTATAATATATATATATTTTTTTTTTCATTAAAAAATTTTGTTTTTTTACTCAATTTGTTTAAAGTCGCGCAACATCGCTACGAAGTGAAAAAACGACGAACTCTCCGCAAAGCGATAAACAAGAAAAGTGCTTAAAAGAAATTCGCTCTTTTTTTTTTTATCTGTAATATATTTGTCGTTGTGTGTTCGGCACTAAAAGCCAACCTTCGGATTTCGAGCTAAACTCGTGTAATACGAACATCACGTCCAATGTCAACCTGAAACACGAGAAAAAAGACACCTAAGCGTTGCGTATGAGCTTCCTCTCGAGGCGATCGTGGTGAATCGAAAACTGCGCCCAAAAAGTGCGCGTTTTTGCGAGTCGGAAAACATTTTTGCAAAAACCAAGCAGGAGAATCACGAAGCGAAATTGTGACACAAAAAGTTGCCGTTGCCGCGCACGTTCGCCGCCGTCGTCGTCGTCGTCGTCGTCGTCGTCGTCGTCGTCGTCACTGCATGTGTTTATCGCCAGCTATATTTAGCCCGGCTATTGCTTCGCCGAGAGCGCGACAGACCGAACGAACGAACGGAATGAACGAGCCGCCGGTCGCGGCGGCAGTTCGCCAGCATCAGCTTCAGCAGCCAGCCCAAGCTAACTCGCAACATTACGGCCGCGTTCCCATGGCGTATATTCCGTCCCGTACTATCTCATACCATGAGATATCATACCATTCGTATAACTACGGTCGCCATCTCCACGGGCCCTACATCGTAACGGGGCCCTATGGACACCGCCGGATCGTGCGGCGATCACGGATGCATCACGACGGCGATGCATCCATCGCGAGCTTGATGTACCATCCACTATTCTTGCTGTTGAAGAACAGCTTCAGTAATGTAGAAGAGCGTGACATTTTATACGTTTCGATATATTTGAAGCGAAATCTTTCAAGTATACAATTTTATACAGTCACACACGCGTAAAAATGGAATTTTGTGTTGTAAGTTTTTTTATTCAGAATATATAAATTTTTTTGTGCTTCTAATCTCATGCGTTTTCTTGACGTTTATATACTGTGAACATTCTTCCAAGAGAATTATTTTAAAATTTTATATATAAATACAAAGTTTGTAATAAAAACTTGGACTTTTGTGTTTAATTCGCGCGTTGACAAAATGAAAAACTTTTCGAAAGAAACGTAATTTTATGGATTACATTCACTCAAAGACTTTTTTGAGGATATTTTATATTAATTTAGTCTTAATTTAGACTTAATATTCTTAATTGTTAATTTAGTCTGTTTTTCCTCGTTCAGTGAAAATTTATATTCAATTTTGCTCTGCAAAAAATCGACGCGATATAAATTGATTATAATTTCTAAAATAAATTGCAAAAAGCGTTTAATCGCAGTAAAAACCACACGCGGTTCTCGAATGGTTAACAAATTGAAAAAGTAGTTAAGATACTAAAAAATGCTACTTTTTTTTGCTACGCCAATGCCGCACGTGTCTGCATATTGACACGATATAGACTTCTGAAACATTCTCTCTTCTTATATTATTGAATGAATTTTTTCATCATGAAGCAGATGCGAACTTTTATGCGGCACCGACCAAAAAATCAGCTGATGCGTTCGAAATATGAAAATGCGAACCGATCGGATACGATCGTCGCGGCGTGCCGCACCTGCTGAGATCGGGAGAATCGCCGAACGTATTTCCCCCATCGCAGAAAAAAATAAATAAAATGAAACACGCGACACAGAAACTTTCTAGAATCCACTTTCTTCGGAAGCGGCTGCGTGTGGCGAAATTGTGTGTGAATCGAATCTTCGTATCTCCGAAAGTCACGTATGTATTTATACGTGACTTTATATATACACGTCCCGGGGCCGCAGGATATCGGTCATCGCGAGTAAGTTGCGGGCATCTAATTTTTCATTCGTTGTTCTGCATTAAAATTCGCGCGCGAACCGACGGATTTGTATTTCGTTTCAAGGCAACTACGTCGCGCGCGCGCGTAAGCGCAACAACGCTATCGCTATTTGTTTACCGCCGCTATAAATAGACACGCTGTTGATTTGCGAATAAATAGAGACAACGACCGATCGATGTGTGCGTGTGTTAATGTTTTTGTACAGGACACACACACATTTGTATGTTAATTTATTTTCAATTTCGCGTTAACTTCTTCCGGCTTGCAAATGAAAAGTCGCACATTAGATGTGCATTTATCTGACAAAAATTGTTCTTTTATCAAACTATTTATAATATTTACATATATATTTATGATTTCTTTAAAAACAAATATATCCATACAGTAATAGAAAATATATTAGAATATTAGATTAGGATAAGATTTAAGGATAAGATGTACGCGCGAGTCATCTGAGATATGTTATCAACAATTCCAGCTAGCGTCTGACTGTGTCTTCTTTCCGATTACAACACGTGGTTCAGTTCTCGATACGAGTTGGTTTATTACAGCGCCTGGTCTATGTATAGCGCATCTATCGATAAATATAGACGTGGTGTAAACATAGTGCTAGGAATTTTAAATATCAATGACGCCTTCGCCTTCTTGAGAGAGAGAGAGAGAGAGAGAGAGAGAGAGAGAGAGAGAGAGAGAGAAAATACTCGCATGGTCATTAAACTTAAGTTTACAGAGCCATCGAAGAACATCCGAAAGAAAAACGAGTTTTAAAATATGACAAAATCTTGACATGTTTTTTTTCTGTTTTTCTGACGTTTATTACCTCTTATTCACAAGAATAGATTTTTTTATATTTTAAATTAAGAGAGAATAAACATCACAAATTATCGCGTGCTGCGCGTGTTGTTGTCTTATATTTTTCGTCGACTTTATTTAAATTACTTATTTAAAAGATATATTTTATTCTCATCGATGAACCTTGCAACGTGCCATCATCAACTCCGTGCTCTCGTTCGACCGTGATCTTTGCCACACAGGAAATTGTCGATTCCGCAAAAGTGAAATCTCTCACATCGCTCATTCCCGAGCTAAATACATACTACAATATATAAGTCGTCGTTTTATATTTTCAAAAGTCTTTGAGAATTATAACGTTTCGGGTTTTTCTACAAAGATATTATTGCCGAAAGTCACGAAATACGCGCACAATCCGTTAATAAGTTAACGAAACTAATAATATTTTGAAATAAACTTTCCGAGAATTTGCGAAACCCCGGCGATAATACGCTAAATTGCACGCGAGGCTATTAATAATATCGTTATTTATCCAGCTTGAACGATCCGCCTGTATCGTTTCATTCTTTTGGCCGAGTAAATAATGATCGAGAAAAAAAATGCCGAATACCGGCTATTAAACGTGTTATTCGCGATTGTAAAAGAAGTTGTTGTGGCGTTGAGGTGGCGAGATAATTTCGTCGTCGTATCCGAATTCTAAAACGTAAAAACACTTTATTTGCCAATCTATGTGGAATGATGTAACTTCGTCAAAAACTTTCCTTGCTGTTTCACCAATTTGAAATTTATCTTTAAATAGACTCTCTCTCTCTCTCTCTCTCTCTCTCTCTCTCTCTCTCTCTCTCTCTCTCTTTCTCTCAATATCGAGAAATTGTTTGCAAACAATTACAGAAAAATTATTAGACTTTAATTTAATATATAAATATATATTAAAATATATAAAAAAATAAATAATTTGGAAAGTGAAAGTTATATTAGACAATTGTTAATGGCGGTAAAACGTGTAAAAAATAAAAAAAAAGAGAGGAGAGATAGAAAAAGAGAGAGAGAAAGAGATTTGATATTTAATATTCCAGCAACAAATATTTAACTTCCTCGAGATTTTTCAAGTGTTACTTCCGTTTAGTGAACCGGATGAAGACATGATAAATGTGTCTCTCGTTTATATGCAATTGAAGTAACCACTAAACACATGTTTATTACGTGGAATGCGTACAAATCCCGTTTAAAATGCGCCACGTCAAGTCTTCATGAATTTATGAAAATGATGTAAGTTAACATGCGAATTCTAATGCGCCGAGCGTCCGTTTATGTAGCTTATGATAAACTTGTGACATGCTTTCGGGTGTTTGCAATAATAACGTGTTAATGATAATATACATATACATACATGACATTTTGATAACAGATGTTGAAACACTTTATTTTTAGAAAGCGTAAAGTCTGGAATAAAAAAAAAAAAAAAGAAAAAATTGAAAGAAGAACTGTAATTTATATCTAACAAAGAAACATCCGAGAATTCTTCGCGACTCATCAGTTTTATCAGATTTTTTTTTTCCTCGAGAATGTATGGGTGTGTAACGATGAGAACTAACTGCTTGGCTGCACCTCACGACGCGTTTCTCGGAAGATAATTTCGGGTTTGTATGTCAACGTCCTTCGATTTGCCGCGGCTGCAACTCAACAGCCTCGTTCTAATTCCGCAACTTTTTTTATTAGTCGCGAAATAAAATAATTTGGACGAACAAATTTTCCCACGATTACGCATTATTAAGCGCGGCCATTTGTGCGCGACGCATTGGCGCTCGTTCAGAAAACAATTTGTGAAAGATTCTCCTCTCGTTTATTTGCAACGACTCGTTTTTTTGCAATTCTCTCTCTCGATCACACAGAATTCTCGGTTACGCGCGAATACTACTTGATCTTGCAAAATGGATATTCTAAGTTATAAAATGTATTTTTTGCGATCCCGATATCACTAATACGCGACACACGCTAATCTGAGATTTAAATATTTATAGATATACGCGTGTGTGTATTTAATATATGTGATTATAGTATATCAAAATATTTCTTTAAATAAATTTATTTAAATGTGCCTTTAAAATTTTATTGGTCTTTTAAATAATTTATTTGCTGATAATGTATTAAAACTACATCATTTACATAAAGAAGCGCAAACATACACACACACACACACACATATATATATATATAAAATTACAAAATAACATGAGATTTCGATTGAATCAAACGCGAACTCTCGAACAATTGTGTTTTTTTCATTTTGCGCGGCGATAATAAATTGTTTTTCCACTAATTGAAGAAAGATTGCCAAGCGTGTCTGATGTAATTTTGTATCGCTTACACGGTCTTATATAACGACAGCAGGTTTTTTTTTTTTATAATCCGCGAGCTATAAATAAATGCACTTTGTCACGGGAAACCGATCTTCGTTATTACCGTTAATTACCCGTTTAAAGGTTAAGCAAGCTCATGGAGGCTGTGCAAAAGAGTCATTGCGCAACCGTAACCGCAAACGGCGAAAAATGACGACGGCCGATCGCGACGTCGATCACGCGAGAGAGGAAGGATAAAGCGTCGCGCGCCGCGATCGCGTTGTGATGAAAGAGAGGATTTCCTCGACTTTTGCTTCTCGTCGATCGTACGTACGACTTCGCGTTGCACAATCAAACACAATCGCTCGGTAAAGAAAATCAGCTCGTTATGCCACACGGAGAGCTCTCGAGCCGAGCTCCCTCAAGGTGGTCTCGTCTAAATATAGCCGAGTGGGAACCCAGAATAACATCGTCGAGAGAGCCGGCAATGACCAAAGCCCATCTCGTCAGTCTCACAAACTGGAATAAGCGTCTCGAGTAGCGAGTCGATTTCCGCCAATTGTCTTTTCATCCGGAACAGAGAAAGATGAGAGGATATGTATTTTTATATTTAGATATATAAGTTCAACGCGGGAGTTCTCTGCATAACGAGAAAGGAAAAAAATCTTTTTTAACCCACGTAAAATATATTTGGATGGGTTTTTTTTTTTTAGGGATTTCTTTTTACGGAAAATTTTTTGGCCCAAATCCATTCATTTTCTTCCAACATACGGGGTCGATAACACGATCCGTTTTTTTCAAAGTGAACTTAAAATTGATCTTAAATACGAGAGGTCGGACTATGAAAACTACCGAGGTACTTAGTATTTGAATTGACAGTTCATTGGCAGTCCGTTTTCTAAAAGTCTCGTGACTATCGACAGGAAATACCGTTACGGTATCCTGCATTCTGTCAAGACTAAAAATAAAACTTGCTGAATCAAGTGTTTCGTTTACTCAAATCGGGTTTCTGTTTGGGTTTCTCTTTTTCCTTTTGTGGCTGAAACCACCGGAGACCCAAACGTGATCTAATGCTTGGTTTTTTCAAAATTGTTTACTTTGTGAAGTAGCATCTAATTTGAGGGCAACTAGTTCATTGCCTCTTCTGTGTGTTACACTTATTTTTAGCCATTCTATTATGCGTTTTCTCACGTTTGCAGCGCAGAAAAGTCGCCAAATAAATCAAGCGGAAAAATTTAGGTAAGAAGGAAAAACGGGTAAAAAAAAAAAATTTCATTTTAAAGGTTCGAAAGAACGGCGTCTTCGGGGTCATTGCACCTTTCATGTTACGATGTTACAAATATTCTCGAACTTGTCTCAGGCAGTCTCAATGTTGCGAGAGAAATCGACTGCAAGTTATCAATTAGCGCTTTGTACTTTTCAAATGGCGAGGATTAAAATTCTGTGGTTTAACGAGTACGAGTTACAGTTTTGAAATAAAACACTTTTACGATGATACGATATATTTGCATTTCGCAACAGTATTTCTCAAATGTGTTTCGACGCTTAGTTTATGCTTTTGGTCGGTTTATGAAGTTGGTCAGATATTGATTAAAACTCAGGAAAGAATGAACGTTACATTGACTTGTTGCAATCAACCTACTAAAAGTCGCGGCATTATTAATCACCTTAGATTCTCGAATAAAAAAAAAAATTAAAAAATTAAAAAAAAAACAAAAACAAAAAAAAAACTAGCTCTCCATACAGTCAGGAAGAAGATGAAAGAGACAGCTTGGGCGGCGTGGCGGTAGTCGCTAAAGAACTGACCCTCACTGACTGTCACGTTTAATTTATATGTTAATGAGGAGCGCATGTCACCGTTCAACCGCCCATGCACTTCTTGGGGTACGTGCGACGAGAGAGTCGCCCCGTTCATCCACTCCTTCTCTGCTCCTCTTCTTCTCTCTTACTCTTGTCTCTTCCTCTGTCTACCCGTTCGCCATCGGGTTTATATTTAACCGCGCCACACACCACGGCACCGACTTTGCCTGCATTACTCCCGGTGCACATCTCCCTGTACTTTTTCCCTTCTCCGACTTTCTTCACTTTGCCGTGTCTCTCGCTTCTCTCTCTCTCTCTCTCTCTTTCTCTTTTCGACCTTCTCTCGCCTTCTCGCGTGTCCTTTTCTCCTTACGGCGGTTTTCTTTTTTTTTTGTATATTTCTTCGTCTTTTTCTTCGCGGCTACGCTCGTTTTCATTGCGCAGTTGTATACCATCACGCGCGCATTTCACGCATACGCGCGAGTCCTCTTCGAGAAAAGGACGCTTCTTTTTATCTAATTTGTAATGTTAGAAAGAAATTGCGATGTTAGAAAAATCATCGCAAAGCGAGAGACGAAAAACACGCACGGCGGCACATCACCACATATAGGCAGTCTAAATATCAATTGACTACAAAAATAATTAATAATTTTGTTGCGTAATGAACTGACAGTAAACTCCTTAACGATGTAAGCCCGATATAGTAATTAAAAAAACACTATTGCGATCTACTTAGATATTTAGTTTAATACAATTTTTTTGTTTTTACTCGGAGATCCATGAGAGTTTTTTTTTGTTTTTAAAAAATATACAAACATTTCACGAAAGTTTTGTGCATTATACATTTAATCTCGAAGGGTCGGCGCGTATTGCGCACTCATGTACGCGCAATACGATTCCCATATACGAATTTCGAACTATTCGCTGAATAAGTGCCGTGTTATAGAACCGGACGTGATCGCGCACGTGACGACTTTGATTACACGCGTCGACGATCAAATTGCGCTCAAGTTGCGGACGTTAAATAGTAAGTCCCGTTTGTTTGTGATTTCACGAACAAAACGAATACTTACTTCGATGAACGTTCGAGGAAGAAATCAGCGAGAAATCGATTGATTCTGCAAATAATTCTGTAAATAAAAAACAGCACGACGAGTGTGTGACACTGTTTTATACGTAAAAAAGAAAAAAAAACTCAGACTAACGCGTGTTCACGCAGAAATTCTGTTCTTCGTTGCAGAAATGCTCGGACTACAAGGCGTCGAAAGTGAGCACGTTCGCTAGAACTGAACCACCGGACACACAGGTGACGAAATCGGTGATCGCGCTGTTGTTGCACTACGGATGGAACAAATTCACGATCGTGAGCGAACGCGCGTGGTCGACGGTCGCGCGTTCGCTCCAGGAACAAGCGGCGATGAATAATCTCACTATAAACCATTACAAAATCGTGGAGGATCGGCACACGTGTTGCGAGGAGAGGTTGCCCTGCTGCCCTGCTGCCAGCGAATGGTTTCAGCTTATACAAGAAACCAAAAATATGACTCGCAGTTAGTCCACTTTTTGTTTTTTTTTACGTTCGCTCTAATTTTGCAGGACGCCGTGCTTGCAGCGCAACAGAAATGAACTGACATTTATCTAACAGAATTGCAATATTGCTCTTAAACACTGTCGAAAATCATCTTTTGCGATCCATCATTACTTTTTTTTTTTTTTTTTTTTTTTTTTTTTTGTTTGATTTTCTTCCACGGTGTGTTGCATTAATATCTAAAAATGGTTTCCGAGTTTGAAATTTGTTTTTGACTTTTGGCCAGCTTTTCTGGACTGTGCGACGTATTGTCATATTTTTTACAAATAGTTTCCTTCATCAGAGTTTCAAGAACAACTTAAGACTGAGGTGCTTTGAGGTCCAGTATCTTTTTTTATTTTTTTTTAGCGTTAGGTTGCAGGTAAAATAGAGTATAATATAGAAAAGGGAACAATGTTAGTGTCATTTTTACTACATTGTTCCTTTCTCTATACTATACCCCATCTTACCTGCAACTTAACGCTAAAAAAAATAAAAAAGAATACTGGCCCTCAAAACACTTCAGTCTTAAGTTACTCTTGAAACGCTGATGAAGGGAACTATTTGTAAGAAATGTGACAATACGTCGCACAGTCCAGAACAGCTGGCTAAAAGTCAAAAATAAATTTCAACTTTTTAAAAATGTTGTTTCGGAAAGAGGATTAAATTCTGCACCTCACGTATATTTGAGTATTGTATCTCGGGTATACTTGAATTTTCAGCTCAGTCCAAAGTTATCCTTCGCACAGAACAGTCATGGATAGGTAACGGAGATTTCAATAGTGTTGTAACGCGGTTCAAGTCCGGAAACTATTATCAACTTTGATGTCTTTTTTATAATTTTATAATTTTGTTCTAACTTGAATCATACTGTCGTTGCAATCATGAAGAGATGTAAGAGATTTATTAATTATTTTTTGCACATTTTTCACATGTAGTTTCATGTCGCATACAAGAAACTTCGTTTATACAATAAAGTTACGTGCGTTTATCACATGACACGGAAATTTTATTTGCTTTGTTATTTAATTTATCTTTATTTGTTATGTCAGTTTATATCTTCCTGGGAACGGCAATGTCATTGATAGATATGATGAACTCGATGCAAAGTCAAAGATTGCTGGAGAACGGGGAGTACATGGTGATACACGTGGACATGATGACGTATTCGCCGAGTGAAGCGCAAAAATATTTGTGGAGTAAGCAAATCATCTCTCGGGTCAAATATTTATTTATATTTTGTTATCGTGAGAAAATAGTAAATTCTTCCCCAATAGGCATATTGTGAAAATATTGTACAAAAATTGCATCATGAATGACGACGATTTTGCAATGATTGCACTAAGATGATTCGCCATAACGCAACAGTTTTGTCAAAATAAAATT
>QVOB01012915.1:0-12021 GCA_014839585.1 Pseudomyrmex concolor
TCTTCTTCTTCTTCTTCTTCTTCTTCGTGTACAAGCGCGGAACCGTGACGAGTTGCCGCAGAAGACGTATGAGCGTTTGCCGGAGGCGTTTTGCGGCAATGCCCTCTTCTCGAAGAAGTTGCGCGTTTGCGCTAGCGTATCTTTGAACGCTTCGCTGTGTTTACTGTGGAAATAGTACGTCTACCGTGGAGAGAGAAACGTGGTTGGCAAATATGTAAATTCGAATATTTGTGTCTTTTATTTTCTCGAGAAGTCGCATCACATCTCTCCGCGATCGATTATAAAATTTTAACATCTATCGTTGTGTTTGCCGAAATAATCAAAGTCAAGTGAAACTTATTTATTATTCAACCGCGTTTCGAAAAAAAAAAAAAAAAAAAAAACGGATTAAAGAAACGCAATTTTTGTCGCTGCGCTTTTTGTGCGTGTATTTAGCAGAAATAATATTTACCTATAGCTTTTTTTACCGTATTTTTATGTACTTAAAGCAATGACGATTCTTTGTCTGTGCGACTCGCCGAGTTTCTCGATTTGCAGAGTCGTGTCTGGCTTTTAGAGCACGTCGCAGACAGATTAAAACGCTTTGCTCATTACCCAGTCCTGCGTTAATTCACCTCCCCATTGTTTGCGACAACCACGAGAGGTAGATAATGCGGAGAGAAAGCAAAGGAGAGATAGACAGAGAGAGAGAGAGAGAGAGAGAGAGAGAGAGGGGGAGAGAGGGAGAGAGAAATACTATTTATTACAAACTCTAAACTCCCCGTTTGAATCCCTCGGATGCCAACATCGAACTAAATAAGTACATATTATTTGTATATAGAAGTAATATCCAAGGTACACGTGCAGATATACCTCCCAGCGCTGGGAGATATCTGCACGTGTATTTTGGATATTTCTCCAACAGCATAACCCCTAAGATAACATTATATCGAGAGACAGAGAGAGAGAGAGATATTGATGGCGGCACATTTTTCCACAATCGACGCGAGGAAATTTCTCATCAAATTCCACAAGGCGTGCGTTCTCGTCACATCCCGCTATCAATTTAGCCCGATACGCGCCCCGATGTATAAAATATCGTTTTTTCGTGTTTTACGATTTTGGAAACGCCGATGTCAGCGAGGATAAGAAAAGTGGGAAGGGACGTATTCGGACCTTTATCTATGGATTCCGGGCTGTTCCAAGGGCCGGTGTGGGATCGTCGAATCTGAGCCGCGTAAATTAGCCTTTATCTACTGTCACACCGCAGGCGGCCGGTCCACGTAGACGTTCTTTCTCGCGCTCTCTCTCTCCCTCTCTCTCTCTCTCGCGCGCGCGTTCTCCTCTTCTCTTCTCTCAGCTCCCCTCTTTGTTTTCCACGAGTGCTCTGCCTAATAAACGCATCTACCTAGACGCTCGTTCGTTCCTGGGCCTTGAGAGCAAATCTCGACTCAGACGCATAAATAGCGTCCCTTCGTGTCTCTCTCTCTCTCTCTATCTTTCTCTTCTCTTCTTCTTGCCACTTCAAGACGTCCTTTTGCACCGCCTTTCGTCCCGCAACGCGTCGCGCCGCGAAGCAGTTTCATGTTCTCCGTCCGTAACTTCGCGCCTCGTACCATTCGTGCCTCCCGGCATTTTGCGCTGCCTAAGCCGTTTCTCGGTGTCGCGATCATCGTTGACACCGCCGGCGCAAACTGCTTCCACGAAGGCGCCTGTTTCCGCGGCGATGTTCTGGAAAAACGGCGGAAACGCTGAAACCGAGAGAGAGGCACGTACCGGAGATTTGGCCAGGAATTATTACACCGTATTCTCGCAGATTTTGTGCGGGACAGCTGCGCAAAATGTTCTTAAGCAACATTTATTGTGAAAAAAACGAATCTTTTTAAATATCTGAAATCTTCGATCGCGCGTTTTTTTTTTATCCGCGTGCGAAAATCACTCGCAAAATGAAGTGCGCAAATGTTTTCCGTTGCGAAAACTTGTTAGGTCGCGTTAGGTGCGAAAAGTCGAGCGTCAAATTCAAAATGGCAAGCTGTTCGCCCCGATGATTATATAAGACGCGAAAATATCGGCGATAACATCGGGCACAAAAATAAAAATTGACAAAATTCAAAGCGAGAAGTGAAAACGCGCGCCGTTGAGACTCAAGAAAAGATGGACAAAGACAAATATGAGATAGAAAAGTAATCCAGACGAGAGATCATCCCTCTGGTGGCATTGTGTTGTCGCGCACAATGCATTTTGCGAAATTCAAAGAGTCTCGGAAAATAAGAAGAGAGAGCAAGAGAAAGAAAAAGAGAGAAAGAAAGAGAGAGAGAGAATGAATGAATGAACATGAGAATGGGATCTTTCACTGAACATATGTATTATCATGTGAGCGGATTTAATAGGGCCAGTTTTAACGAAATACCGTATAAAATATTACAAGAGAAATTAATATTTCTCTTTAAATTATTTCTCGCGGAATAGTGGAATTTTCATTTTACGCGATGCGTATTATTCCCTCAAACAGCTATCAGAAGTTTCGCACATTAATAAACACATTCCGCAGGATTGTATAACACCCGGTATATTATTGCTCACAATATTGTTACATAATTATTCTCGCTATGGCTACACACATAACTTTATTATTATTCTCTCTCCGAAAATTTCATCGTGTTTCGTGAGAAAATAGTTGCAAACACGATTGTGTGTACACAGATGAACGGATATATAGTTTCGCGTGCAAGTTTGCGCAGACGAAATAGATATTCTCCGCGACGAGCGCGGGAATATGTAACGAATACACATGCATAAATTTTCATTTAAATCCGGGCACTCGCACTCGTTCTCGTTACGCAAGTAACGAGACGCGAATTATTTCCGACGTTTATCGCGACGCATTAAGCCGGAGCGTATATCAGATAAGATACGTTTCGCGAGCGAGGGCGCAAATCTCGATGTAACACGAGCATACAATTTGACGGTCAACATGCTTAGCTTTGTATATTCAAGCGCCATTAAATCCCTCAATTAACGTCTCATTCATCTTGCAACGCAGACGCATTAGCGACTCGGAGTGTCACACGTATATCTCATAGTCTCTCCGTGTAAAAGTCAATTCTATCTGATTTTGTGCCAGTAATAATAATAATAATAATGATGATGATGTTAAGATCAACGTCTAAAATTTAAAAACGACGTCGGTGATGTACTTATCGTTGTTTTTTTTTTTTTTTTTTTTTTTTTTTGCTCTCGACAAAAGTCGTTTCAAACGTATTGAACTCGGCGGTCATATATTTATCATTCGATTTATCGCTCGGAGGAGAGATTTTGCGGATGAGTAACTGAAACCGTCGCGATCGTATCGATCTCGACAACACACAGGCTTGACGCTCGATATCACGAGAGACGATCTGAAATCCTGAGAGAGAAAAAGGAAAGAAAGAGGAAAAAGAAAGAGACAGGAGAACGATCGGGTCGCGTTTGTACTTGGGAGCACACGAACACGCGTGTAATCGGAAATCCCACCGGTGCGGAATCCACGGGATAACGAGTTCATTGTCGTCGGCGGCGTAAATCTCGCGCGTGAAAAGAACACACGATAAAGTACCGCCCACGTGGTCGAATCTACGATGGGCTCTCTCTAGCGATGGGACCGATCACCCACTCGTGTGTAACGTTAAAAAATGTTTGAACTTGCATTTTATGATAAGAAATGCGAAGGAGCAAAATTTTATCTTGTTAGGTAAAATTTTGCTCCTTCGCATTTCTCTTTGCAGCCTTTGCTTAAACGGATTTATTTATTTTTGTCTCGT
Source organism: Pseudomyrmex concolor (assembly GCA_014839585.1). Lineage (NCBI taxonomy): Eukaryota > Metazoa > Arthropoda > Insecta > Hymenoptera > Formicidae > Pseudomyrmex > Pseudomyrmex concolor. The sequence goes on from QVOB01012915.1 coordinate 3,780, forward strand.
AAATTGAAAAACTTTTGACAAGAAAAACAAGTGACATTAAATTACGAGCATTGTGTGTGTTGATACTATGGAAACTAAGAGAGTGTTTGTAAAAGAGTTTCATAGAAAGGGGTTGACAAATGATTGCGTGTAATTTACTCGACTTGCGAAAGTAGGTGTCGGCTCGAGGGCCATTACTACGTACACGGTGGGAGAAGAGGGCGCCTACGTGATTAGTAGGCGCCCTCTCCTCCGTTAGTATTTCAGAAAAAGACCGAAAGCAGGAAGGCCAAATCTCGATCCGGGTGTGTTAGAGGGAAAGCAGAAAAGGGATCGAAAATGTGTCTCCCTCTTTCTGTGGAAGTTATTCTCTATATAAAGGAGAGATTTCTATAGAGACTCCGAGAATTGAAGATAGTTGGGGTCCGACTGTGTATTACGCCAGCAAGACTGATTGGCGTAGCAATTTTCGACAGTTTGGCTATTAATAATAATAATAATAATGGCGCCTTTGAGAAACTTCAACAATTTCGAAGCATAGACGCGAGACCGGAGACGATCGTGTCTCTTGGCTTACGATTATGTGTAATTTCCGCGTCGCGAAAGCGCCGTGTCGAGACAGTTTGAAGCTGGAGAAAATTCGCAATTAAGACGCGCGACACAAAAGAGACATGCACGCGATTTTACACGAATTGATAATAAGAACAAATTTGAGAGAATATTATTTTTATTTAGATTAACGTTAAAAAAAAAAAAAAGTAACGAATATCGCGCGCACTTCTCAGATTTTGACGAATGACAAGAATCGATTACTGTGCTAACAGACAGCATTGAATGATCAAACTCAGCTGATGCGCTTCTCGACGAGTGCTGCGCACTCAAGAAGATTAAAAATAGAATACACACGCGGGAAGAAACTTAATCGCGCGCGCGCGCTGTGCTCGCCAAGTCGTTTCGAATTTCATGTCGATATTTTTTGCCGGTGGTCAGGCAGTAAGTTCGGGCGAATTACATCGATATGATAGCCCGATTCCTCGAAGAGAGCGAGGGACGAAGAACTTGAGACAGAGAAGGAGAGAAGAGGGAATCCGAGTCTCAGGTTTCGGACGGATGATGGTCCGTCAGGAATGAAAGCGAAGCGGAGCGAAACAATTTAAAGAAGAGATACGGATAATAAGACTCGGGGTGGACGATTCTCCTTATTGTGCGGCTCTCCGCGTGCGGTCCACCCCGCGCTCCGAATAGATCTCCCGCTGCGGATGAAGGAGGCTCGGGGAGCAGAAGGCTCACCGAAAATCCGTGTCTTGGATTATAAGTTATGGTTTATGAGTTGGAGTTTGCCGGGAGGAAAGGAGGCGGTGAGGGAGAATCCGGTCTGCGCGCGGAGGTTGCGCTTCCGCTCGCGCTTCCTTTGCTCGCTTTGCTTCGCTTTCACGCTCGAGACTAAATCTCAAGATTCTCGACGCGATCTCCACAATGAACATCGCTCGACGCTATAAATTACGATATCAAGAAACATATATAGCGAAGAAAAAAAAACTATCTTTGATTATATTTACGAAACGTCGTGATTTGAATTTCGTTTGCAATAAGTTCTTTTTATTCTCGACTATTTCTTCCATTCTTCAACGCGAATAATAAATGTTTTGCTTCGATCGCCAGAGGTATAAATCCGCCCTTACATCGTCTCGCGGTGTTGAACATTTATTGGGTGTTCCCTTTCGTGTTACTGTCGCGTATATGCACACGGCATTTCTCTCTTTCTCTCTTTCTCCTGTCGAATAATACGTCAGCAATTTTATGACGCTATGCAAAAACGGGTATGCGAACGACCGTCGTCGGTTTATGGAGCGATACGTGTCCACATACGTTTCAGCTTTATATCTCATTTCAAGATTGTATATCTCGACGCACAATGCTTATTATGCACCTGGTCGATGTTGATTACAGAGACAACAATGTCGATCTTACTTCTCGCTTTATTAACTACGCTCGTTAACAGTTCTTTCATTTAAAGAGAATAATATACAAAATGCAATACCTGCGATTTTACATCGCGCGACTTTTAATCCACTTTAAAGCCTTTGATTTCCCCGTGTAAAATATAATGTATCGATCAAATGTTTTTGTTGTCGCATCATTATTGTACGTGTGGCAAAAAAGAAGATCAGAGATGCAGAAATAATGAATATATTACCAATTAGCGAGGTTTGTCGCGATCGCGTTTTCGAGCGAAAGTGTCGAGCGTAACAAAGCAAAGTCTGATACAACCTTTTCATCACTCGTGTCACGAACGTTTTGCACACAATACGGTCATTAAGCTTTTAAATCGCGCCACAGAGATGTGCATACATTGTCACGCGGTGACTGCACCGGCAACTTCGCGGATGCTGTGTGCATTGTTGATACATATGCTTAATATTGGAGCATACACACACACATAGAAGTGTGTTGCATCTTTGAAATATTCCGTTGCCGATGTAAATCCTCGAAGCCGTGTTAGCTCAGCAAGCTGACGCGGTTTCCTTAGAGGAGAAAAAGCATAATCCAGCAGCATCATATATTTGCGATTAGAGAAGTAAAGTCGATAGACGATTCAACCTTTTACGTTTTCTGATATCCCAAGTTTTTTTCTTTTTTTGCATATTATCTAGCGATTATGGCGAGAAAGCTTTCAGCCATTTAAGTCGCAAATATCACCGCCGTGATACACCCATTAAAGCGTTTTATCGTACACTCGAGATACGCGCGGTACGCGCAACGTTCTCGAGAAGGTCCTTTCTACCGGCGCTGTCCGCCGCAGAGAATCCAGTCTTTAACCTCAGAAACCCCGCCCCGAACATAAATCGTTATCTCGAAAGTCTTTATGAGATACGTCTGTTTTATTGCTATTAATTTTCCCGCGTTGAGCATGTGTTGTAACAATTTTTACGCACACGCGTTTAATCGCGTGCGATTAAAGTTATTAAAAAAAAATCTCACTTCAAAGAAATAATAAAAACCTCTGATTAATTTGTGAGGAAGAATTTTCTTTACTTATTTATTCACTTTTTTTTTTATTAAAATGATAGATATATCGAGTGTAAGACACGATAACTTATTTGTGAGAAACTAATTCATTTGCCGCATGTTTTCGGTGGTGTACCGCCTTTAATTAGGCTTTTGTTAGCTCTCGTCTCGGAGTCCGCGCGCAAAGCCGCAAGCGCGATTAAGCAAAAACTTCTCGCAGCGTACGGTAGCGAGTAGACTGCCGACGATCCGGAGGAAGGCAGCGGAGTAGTAGTACAACCCCGACGATCATTCACGCCCGGGGGTCTCTCCGCCGGTATCACGTAGATATTCATCGTCTGCGGGCGACGAGTATGATTTAAAGGGAGGGCCGCGGGACTACCGCTGCGTCTGCGGGACCGCCGCGATGTGTGTGCCCCTGGAACACGTCCCCCTGTATGCGAAATTTCTTCTATAGTCAGCGAAAGAATACCTCGCGTTGATTGGAACGTAGTTATCGCTCGGGTATATAGAATTGTATACCATATACAGGGGAGACGCTTGATTGCTATATTTTTTCCGGCATGCGGGTTTTAACTCTAATCAAAAAATCACCGCGAACGATATTCTCCGCACAATCGCGCGTATAGAAAGAAACGTTAGTTCGTTCGAGAACAAAGATTCACCGAATACACTTTCGTTTTTTATTGCAGATTGCTTTGCGCTCGATTAAGAGACAGATTATGAAGTTGCGAAAATTTTAGCAGACTCGGGCAGCGAACATAAAACATAACTTCCTAACAGTTTTCTTCTGCCGAAATCAACACACACACACACACAAACAAAAGTCTTTTTTTATTCAACGTTAGAATCAGGTTTATTTATTTAGCGAGTGGAGACAGTTTCCTTATCGTATAAATTCTCTCGGGATTTAGGATCGAGTTCCAAAGCATCGAAGCGTCTTCTATCGAGATATATATATGTATATATATATACATATATACACACGTGAGCGTCGAATTCCCATTGCAGAATGCAGTTGGAGACAACGTATACAGTGAGGAACTGACGGGACGAAGGGAGTTGCGACTCGAGAGAGAGAGATGCGCGCGCGGTGGGTCGGCGCGGAGATAGGGTAGGATACATCGGGGAGTACCGATTATGTATCTCAATCATGGGAAACTACCGGGGCGGGAATCGGAGCTCGGCGGCCCGGTGTAACCGTGCTGCCCCGCGGCCGCAACATGTGAGGTCCTCTATGTTCTCTCTTTCTCTCCTCTCCCCTCTCTCTCTCTCTCTCTTTCTCTCTGTTGCTCCCTGTTCCTCATCCTGCCGGCCTACTTGCCTGGCGGCTTGCCTGCCTGTGCCTGCTCGTCTGCCTGACCTGTCTTTCTGTCTGTCAAGCTTGTTCTCTCTCTCTTTCTTCCGTGCCGACAGCAGCGTCTCTCAACTATCTCTCAGAAGTCTCTAGACAGTCCGGTTATGCCGTGATTGGCGTCGAGGGTCTAAATATAAAAACAAAACAATATGCTCGCGATTAGAGCAATTTTGGCACGTGGCCGACTAGAATACCGGGATATATCCTTCACCGACGAGCCCTTTAAAGTGTTGACTCGGTGATTAGAGTATGATATTATGGAGGCTATCTTCCTTCGAGAAACGCTGACTGTTCAATCTCATGATAGTAATTTACATTGACATGTTCGAAAAATTATAGAAATTTACAGTTTTCTTATTTTGAAGTTGAAAAAGAGAGAGCAGTGCTACTGCAAATGCAAGAAAACCCGTCGGTTTTAATTCAGATTAATTCTTCAGATACCGCGGAAAATAAATTACTCGAGAGAGAGAGAAATGTATATACACGTAAACGTCGCTGTAAATTCTTCTCCTTTATATTTACGACGGCAAACTTACAACGGGTCGCGCTTATTGACAGAGTGTCGATAACTGTAACGGCAGTAACAACTGCGTCCTTAGCGTGCTTCTTACCCCATTGTAATAACCTCACCTGTTCTTCTCGTTCAACGGCTGCTCGAGTTATACGCGAAACGCGCGCACCGCGCACTTGATAAATGCACCTTCAGAGAGTTGTTTTTCGATGGGCGAGAGAGAGAGAGAGGCGGCGGCTTCATGGATTTTACGATCGTCGCGTGCGTCGTTTTTTTCCCTCGCGTCCTTCTATATGGCTCATATTGCGCGCGCCAAAAAAAAACAAAAAAAAAAAAAAAAACAAGAGCAGCAGCACCAAAAACATTGCGTATAAATCTGGTATATTTGGACGTCACGACCCGACGCACGAGGTGCGCGCATCGATGCAAACTTCCTCCGCATTGCCGGAGGAAGATAAAGCCCCGTTGCGGAATCGCGAAAACTGTTACAAAGACGATATTTTGCCCGTTCCGAAAACAGATAGATAGCGGAAACTAACTGCTACGCGAATCTCGATCGACGCAGCGTAACTCCGTCGTCGGTGATGCGCCGATATCAGTCGACGGAGAGATGCAACAAAGGAGAGTAAATGAAGTATACGCCAATCACAATTTGCGCACTCCATTTTCCCAGTTAAATACCCGGTGACTCAGTGAATCCAGTTGGGTCAAAGTTACTTTCGAGTTTTTATGACCACATTGCGTTTTAAAGACACTTTATTTTGATTTTTCACATGTGTTTCTATATATTCCATATATGTACATATGTGACGTGGATATATGTAAAAAGAATTTCGTATCCAATTTCGCGCGTGTGTATATTTTTTTGGAATTTGTAGAATCATTCGTATATTTACTCTCGGGAAACAAAATAAAAAAAAAATCATCGCTTTTATAAGCACCAATTAGAGTTTCAGAAGTGAATGTTTAAGCGACACAAGTGATCCGATCGGAAAAAAGCTATTTGCGCGAACCGAGAGCTTAAAAAAAATCCCGAATCTGATTTATTTTTATGGCGGTTTTTTTTATAGCTTATTTTAGATATCGCCTTGTTCCGTGCTCGAAATATCACGGGAGATGTGAAAGTAATGCGAGAAAGATCGATAATCCTTTCGCGTGCAGTCACCTCCAACGAAGAGCGTACTTGATCGCGCGCGGGGATAAAGGCGAACAACAGCAAAGAGGAAAGGGACGGTAATAATTTCGATCGTGCGCGCGTTTCTCGCGAGCGCGGCGAAAGGGTAATTATTTTCTTTGGCCATCGACGGCTTTCGCTAAATAGACTCCCGGGAGCACCACCGCTCTGGCTTCGGTTCGCAAATACGGTCGCGGGTGGATAATTGCTTTTTAACAACCCGCGCATCCTCCGACAACGACAATTAACCGCGACGGAAACGGGTGTCAGTGGGGTTTGTCAGTGCGCCGAAGACGAGCATTCGTGAAAGTCGAGCGACCGCCCGCCGACAGAGATGCACGGCGTCGGGGAAAAGTTCGGGGGAAAAAAGGAGAATAAACGTCACCGCTTGTCTCCCGTGGAAATAAATTTCACGGAAACCGGAGCCCCGGAGCTGCGAAAGCCAAACGAGTTCCTTTTCACGTACGTGGCGGAAAAGATAAAACGGTCATTCGAGGCGCGCGCGCGCGCGCGCGTGTGTTTGTGTGTAACGCGGCGTTGAGATTCGCGAAATATTTTCTTTTCGCAAAAAAACGTTTAACTAATAAAGATGCAGCGCTTTTTTTTCTGCCGTGTGCGTGCGCGGAAACTTTAACTGCTCGGATAGCTGTCATATTCAGGAATGTATTGGCTTTTTCGATGAAAATTAAAGCCGGTGAATGCGCTTTTGCTCTTTTTTTGCTGTACGGTGTTATCTAAACGTGCCCGGCGCGCTTCTATCAATCGATGAACCGAGCGACGCGCGCCGGACGCTAAATGACCCGAGAAACAAACTGCTCGTACACGAACGGTTCGATTATTTTCACTTACGTGATGCTCATTTGCAAACTTCAGCGTTTGTTTTTTTTTTTTTATGAATAATATCAGCGCGTATTTTATGTAAAAAAGAAAACTCTATTCTTCAGAATTCTTTCGCCCTATTAACTTTCGTCGCTCTGCATTTGAATTCTTTTTTGCTTGCGTGTATGTAACACTGACTTCAATTCCGAAGGTCTCCATAAATTAATGCGCGACAGCGCCGAATGACTATGCATTTGTTATAAATGAACGGGAGAATATTCAGAATCGAAGACGCCGTCAGCGGACTAATTAATCGATTCTAGTCGGTCGTTCGCTCCTCTTTGAAAAATTATACTCGGTTATTACAGACGACGGATGGAAAAATGGGAGCTAATCAGCGTCAAGATGATCCCGGCCGCTGCGAGGGATCTCGCGCGGCAGTGAAGTTACCTTCGAAGTTATCCTTCGCGACAACGCTCCGTGGACCGTGGGGAATTTGGTCGATTTCTTTTTTCCGTCGAACGCTCGCGGAGAAAGACCGCCGCCACGTTTCACGGCGGCCTAATAGAAAATGGGGAAATCCCGCGGAAAATGCGCCTGTCGGGAAATACGCCGGGTTTACGTACGAACGGAATTTTACGGTTGCCGCGATCATTTTCCAGCCGCCTGGCTCTATTTTGCGGAACAGTCGCGCGGTGTGTCGTTAACATACGCGTGTGTATACACGTTTCTCGGAACTTCGCCAAAGCGCGGCACGTTAATCTCGTTCTTATTCGCGCGAGAGATTCCGAGAGGATTGGCAGCGTTGCTATAAGGGAGCAGGGGAGAGAGAAAGAGAAGAGGAGAGACGAGTTCCCGCGGGAACGAGAGATGAAAGTTTCTCGCTTTCATGCTGTGTTGTCGTGTCGTCGTCCCAAAGTATTTCAGTCGCGTCTAGACTGCGCGGTTATTTCGCTGTGTCTTCTTTCCCGTCTCTTTGTGTCGTGTGTCTTTCTCTTTTGCGCGCGCGATCGCCGCAACCGTGCAAATCGTCCGGCTAAGAGATGAAGACGCGCCGAATTGCCGAGCAATTGGGTCGCAATGTCGTCGGGAATCGCACGTATGCGAAGTATCTTGAGAGATGAAATGTACAGAACGGGAGAGAACCGTTCTGCGATTCGGTTGCAAAAGTCCAAAATGCACAGTCGCGCTGCAGTTTAGTTTTGTTTTCAAAAAATAATACACACAAGTACGATGAGAGACATAAACTACAACTGATTTATTTCTGTTAAAGAAAGAAAAATTTAAAACATCAGTAAGATAAATTTTTTCATTACAATAAAATAATTTACAAGATAATTCACAAAGTTTCGAGCTTCAGTTTTGAGAGAAACTCGTGGAACTTTTTAGTAAC
>QVOB01012916.1:0-11321 GCA_014839585.1 Pseudomyrmex concolor
GAGAAAAATAATTGCAAAACACAATAATTTCAACGTATATATAATAGTAAAAATATATAATAGTAAAAACTACCGATGTTATTAGCAGCTAAAGAGACATATGTCTTTACATTTGAATAAAAAATTGGTAAAAAATTTTTTTTATTGCAATATTTTAGGCAAATTATATCTTTTATATTGAAAATGAATATTTTGCTTCAATCGGGCGTTATTTTTCTTTTGTACATACATAACTCACGTAATATTAAATTTGTACGCTCTAAACGATGCAAGAGAAAAAAAATTCTTTCTCCGCGATTACAATAGATTGCTTCGAATAAAGCGAATGCATCGGGAAGAGATGGCGGCGCATATCTATACAATCCCAAATGCCGCACTAATGTGTCGTTATGTCGCGGGATCACGTTCGCTGACTGGGAGAAAAAGAAAGATCTTATGCTTGTTTGGCGACGAAATACGTGCGTTGCGTGTCTCTCTTTGAATCGAGCACTCGAAAGGATTTTTCACAAAATGCAAAGAAAAGTTATTATGGTAATAACGAAATCTCCTTCCTCGCCCCGGGTGTTTGTGTACGTATAGCATCGTAGCGGGAAAACGCGAGCGCAGGATTGGATTAATAATATTCAAACGTTCTCACGGGAACGCGCGCTCTTCTTTATGAATCCTAGATAAAGTGGCGCGTGTTTACATCTTAAAGTCAGATTTTCGAATGGCGGACTTCAAAACCGGCGGTTTTATCTATGAATAATTTCACGTCACCGCAGTTTATTTTCTTATCTATGATTATGCATGACTAAGATACATAAATTTGCATCGTTCGCGCGAAGTGCCGCGAAGTAGTTTATTTTCCAGCGCGTGCAAAGATTCGAAATATAAAGAAATTCTTCACGTTTTTAACGCTGAGAACTTGTCGCCGACTGACTGTTTGATTTATTTGGCGCTAAGTTTAAGTAGAAGATAAGAATACAAATTGTCGTTTTAAGACGAATTAAGCCGCTAAAGTTACATTATATATACAACTTACGTGTACGCAAATAGTCTCGCGCTCTTTGCGAGACTGCGGAATAAATCAACGTTCTTCCATACCGCGGACCGTCGTCGTTCGCTCATGACAGATTTCGAGTCACGATCGCGATAAGATTGAGAGCTCGGGATCGTCGTCGTCTTCTTCTTCAACATATGTCGCGCGGCTCGACGTGACGCGATCTCGCGCAGAAACTACCACGTAAACGACGGCACATATACAGGCGTGGGAGAAAAATGTATATGCGGGAACGCCGACCGAGAGGATGGAAAGTGCACGTCTGATAAATTCATCCGAACGCGACGCGACGCGCCGCGGTGCACGTCGCAATGTACGCGAGATGGTAACATTTTATTTATGGGCGATTTAAGCGGTAACGGACACGAGGATGCGGGTGTGTTCCGCGAAGCATTCGGCCAGAATTGTTTGTGTGAGATGAGACAGTCCGAGGATGCTAGACGTGCTTCCGAGTAATCGGTGAATCTAAATCGCGCCGTGTTCTTTTTTGCGAAGTACAGTTGCGCGTGTAGATAAAATAGCGCGGATGATCAGCTGCGGCACAATTAGTGAAGAAACAATTATATCACATTTACTTGCAAGTACTAAATGAGAGATACGTGTCTTTATTGCGAAAGTTTTTTTTTATAAAATACGTTTCTCAATAATTTTCTATACATTTACTTTTTTTTCGAGGAAAATGCAATTACGGATTATTGGAGGTTCTCGTATACTTTTAAGTTTTGTCAAAAATTTAGTTTAAAAAAAAAAAAAAATACACAAAGCTTAGATTCTATCAGGGTCGCAATTACCACTCTTCTTTGAACCCTTCACAGAACCGGTTTTCTTTTTATTTGTAGGTGTCGTCGCCACCAAGATGCGCCCTATGAAAGGGCGTCGCATTTTATTATGTGTGCGCTTCGCCGTTAGGGCGTGTGCAGGCATTCAAGAACGAGAGAACGCGCGCCAGAAGAAAGATGAGAGGGAGAGTTCTTCCTCTCGGTTCGAGATTCAAGCGTTCGTTCCCGACCTGCTCTAATCTGCCCGGCAGTGAAGATCTCAGGAGTTTCTCTTCCTGCCTTCCCTTTTCCCTTCTTCCCTAACGGACAATATGACAACGCGATTCGAATCGTTCGGATTTGTAGCTCGCGCGCAGCACTTAAGAAACTCTAAAACATTTTCTTGATCGAGATTAGATTTTTGTCGCATACGTTTGATTGAAAGTCAAAGAACCAAATGGAATGCACGCAGTCTGTGCAGCGTCAAAAGTTTTTGCCCTCGACGCTCCCCAAACTCTAGCCGTTTGAAACCGTATCGTTTTCAGTGCCATCCGAGAAATGCGAAAGTAGAACCATGTGTCGCACACTTGACGCTATAGGCGGCAATAACGCGCAATAACGGTCGATTTTTTGGTGCGAGAAACGCGCCGAGCGTTACTTCTGCAAGAAAATCACGTACGATAGTCCAGTTAACTGGATTTAAGTAGAAGTGAAATCCGCTACGACGTTCCGGACTCTCTGTATATAAATCGAGAGAGACCCGTGATCGACGCGCGACGGCACCGTCAGGAATATAACCAGAGGTAATGATCATAATGGTGTAACCTCTTCTGAATTGTAGAAAATATAGCTTCAGAAGAGAGTTGAGCACGCGCACGCGCGCGCAGAAACATCACCGGATGGTACGTGTCGCGATTATTATTACGGGAACGCGATATTGATGGTTACGCTGCAGCGAACGATGGACTTTTGCGGCGTGTTACATCTGCGGTTTTCATAACTAGCGACGTAATGAACTAGCGGCGTTGACGCTTCATTGATATCCGGAAGTCGCTATAATCCCATCAGTCATCCCGATGAGTTTCTTCTACAGTGAAAATTCTAATTGCTGTGGTAATGCAGCTGCCAGTTTTTTTTTTTTTTTTTTTTTTTTTTTTTTTAACAAGATCTTTGTCCTATCATTTAGCGTTACATAAAGTAATAATTATAATTCTCTTGCGAATTCTGGTTTACGTAAGAAAATATCTGATCCACGAAAGTAGTAATCTCTGTTACTTCGTATGTTATTATTTTAATGTTTATGTTCGAAACCAATAGGAAGAGGGGATTTTAAACACACAGAGAATTTTGATTTAATTTAATAAAGTGTTCTAGTAATTCCAAGATATATAACAGGGAAAAGAGAAAGTACAGTCACATAGAAAGAATTTTTGAAAAAATAAACAAACTGAATGGTTGTGAAGAAAAAAAAATAATTTTGAAAAGAGGCGCCGTTTTTTTCAGAAGATCGAATTTCTGGGACTGTCGAGAGATTAATTCGGGATTTCCGTCTCCTAAATTAATTCCAGCCATAAATTTCGATCTTCACCTTTGTTCCCAAGTAGCAAAGGGAATCTCGCGCGCCGTAATCGTGATTTTCGTGGGAATCCAAGCGGTCGCCTTCATCGTATAAGTCAGCACGCGACCATTACGTACACTTTGATCCTTCGACTCGATTGCGCGGCCCTTGTCGAGGCTAATGGTCCAAACAGGAAGCGCAAGCGTGCTTACACATTTATCCAGACGATCGAATTCCGTTCTCCTTCACGCGCGTTTCGCACTTTTGCGACGATACGTGTGATGAGAAATGCTTTTCCAGGACAATAAAATAAAACAACAGTTTCAGCACACACAATGAGTGCGTTTACGTGAAAATATTTAATTTCAGTATGTTTGTTTTTACAGAAAGTATATAATTATCTTGTTTACAAATACGTTTTACGTAAATATACTACAAAAAATATTTTATTTCCATGGTTTGCACTTTAATTCAAATAGATGTATACCAATAAAAATTTTTATCGTAAAAGCGCGATATAATTCCATAGCAGTAAGTTCTCAATCGTCGAAAGATGAAAGACTAAAAGCAAAGGATGAAAGCAATTTATTTTTCATTGGGAATCGGAGTGATTCTATCCAAGGGATTTTCCCGCGATTTACAGTGGTACTAAATTGTGCGCACTTTGATATCGGCGCACTTTAGAGTCCGTTCGGATAGTGGTCTATCGTTTAGCTGCCTATTATTTTCGGAGTTACGTCCGGCTCTTGATATCATTGATGAAGTGAAACTCCCAGTCGGCGTCGTAACCAAACGATAAGTCGTGCGGCTCTAAAAGAGCTCCGTGAATTCTGAAAAGTACGAGTACCTACGCGATCCACGCTTCAAGTTGAATGGTTTATCTGTCTATTAACGATATAATTTTTGTGTATCGCTAAGTGCTCGGATAATTAGTGATGTCAGTGTCGTGTTCCGAAGTGTTAAGTTCTCCAGCACTTTACGCACGAGAAAATACAAGACTTCCTCTAGAGAGGATTTGAAAGAAATCCCACTAAAAAAGCTACGGACAAGTTTATAAAAACATCGAGTTATTTGTAGACCGATACAATCTACGAATAAATCAAGAACATAAGTGACATACTTATAGATTTTATTGTAGAACACAAAAGATAAGTTAAACGTTTGTTTTGATTGTTGGTCAAAAAAGTAGTACAAAGTGTCCAAGTTTCGTAAAACGTATTCGTTTCGCGATTGTTTTGTTTTGTTTTTTTTTTTTTTTGGCACCGTGCACTGCTTAAGGAATTGCTGAGAATGTAGAAGGAAGGCGGAAAGTTCACAGGTGTGTGTCATAATTCAAGGAAAAACATTGCTCGGACGCATGAGGGTGCCACCGAGAAGCCATGCAAAGCCCTATCTGATCGATTTAACTAAACGCCTTCACTATATTACCCTTAACTGATCTTCACCTCTCACCCTCTTATACACGATAAACCATGTTTCTCGCCTTACTCGGTGCTTCTTCTTCGCTGCAACTCTGTTTCTCCGTTAGATATATGACGACAACGAAACGAAAAACGTCGTCATCTCACGTGAGAACAAAGCCGGAGAAGATTACTTCTCCGGCCACTCTCTGACTTTATGTACATGCGGTTTTTTCTCAAAATATATTACAAATATAACAACGTAAGTAATAATTTTCAAGTAGTGCGCGGTATTATTTAATAAGAAATAATTAATAGAAATAATTAATAGAAATAATTTTATAGACGGTGTGTTAAACTTCTAAAGAAAAAAAAAAAATCTTAATTTTCTCTACTTAAAACTCATCACATCTAGTATCATAGAAATCAAATCGCGCATCGTTGAAGATATCGTCGACTCGCGACACTTGTCTCTTCTCAGTAGATGAACACGTAGGCGTTCGAGGGAAAGGATTATACTATCGGGGTTTGTTCACCGGCGCGCACAGGCCCTTAGCCTTCCTCGCATTCTCGACTTCTCGGATATGCCGTTAATTGTACGCGAAGGACAGCATCCATTCATTACTTCGGTTATTTCATCTGGCAATCGCGGCCGCGCGCATCGCACAGCTTCACAACTCCGTGCGACGAATTCCAAGTTCCTTTCCCGGCTCGTCCTCATTACTGCCGTCGTCCTCTTCAGAAATCATCCGGCGACCCGGCGCTCACCTCGGCGACCGAGGCTTGTGAGACAGAGAAAGAAGAAAGAGAAAGAGAGGAAGTCAAAGTCGTGAGCGTTGTTCTGCGATTTCGTTTCGCCTGTGTTATCTGCTCGCGCGAGGCACGACGCAGTTGTGTGTTTTCCAAAGCTGCACCGACAAGAGAAAATGTGATTGCACTAGAGATTGCACCGCTGTTTGCGCGCCGGATAAGTATACGGATGTGTTACGTTTTTATTTTTTTATTTTTTTTTCTGTCGTTGATTTATCTAATAAGTAATTCTGAAGAATTTTTGTGTTTGTGTACGCGCGCGCAGAAAGAGAATAATTAAAGTTTCTTGTTTTCAACTCGATAAGTACGTAGTTGTTTATAAAACCCTTATTATAATATACAGATAACGTTAGACAGTTAAAATAATCGTGCAGTTCGTAAATACTACTTGAGAGTATTCATTTCTAAGCGATAATTGAGTCAGCGGTGAACTATACGACGTCGTCTAGTCATAGTTGTTTAACAATAAATAACCGCGTTACTTGCGAGTCTCGCGAGTATTAAAAACTCGCTTTTAAATATTTATGAATCGTCTTTTACGATCTTCGGTCGGTCGATCTTTTGGCGGTGTCGAGACGCGCATTATTCGTCCACTCAAACTTAACGACCCGAAAAAAGTTTTAACAACCGCAATTAGATTCTACTGTTTGCGCAGTTCCACCGTGCATAGTTCTGCGGAAATTACACTTCGCGGTAGACGTTTCTAGTGTATAACTCGAAATGATACGAGCACAATAACCATAACCGCTCGCGCATTGAAATATTTCCAGTCGGCCTGAAAGCGACTCGCGAGAGCTCCATCGTGAACGATGAATATATAAGACCCCGAAGTCGCGGGTGCGAGGGAGACCGATGACGTTACCAGTCGTAAACTATTTTTGTCACAGTTGCAAGTAACAAAGCGATCATAAACTCTCGAGGCGCTGCCGCGAGAGATTTTCCCGCGTCGAACTTTAAGCTGATCGTAAACGATTATGCATTCGCGAGAAGAGTCGGGCGGGAAACGTCGCGCTTTACTCCCCTGACATTTCCCGGTATTGTCTGGCAAATTATCATATTACACGTATGCGCGGCGGTGCATCGCTGACGTTCTCGGATTCGCTTTTTTGCTGATACGGAATATGCGTACCCATGCGATGGGCTATCGCGCAGCTTACGTAAGGAGGTGCTTATTCTCGTCGTCGATAGATTTCGTGATTTCGTCGTTCGCGATTTCCAACTAAACCACGTAGACGTTCAGAAACAGAAGTTAGAAAATTGATTTTGGCAGAGAGAAAAAAAGAGAGAAAAAAATACGCTTTAAATTTACAAACTGATTTATTTGAAACACAAGTGTGTGTGATCTGAAGAATATATCTTTTCGAGATAATACATTTGGACGCACGTACTTTTGCTTCGTCATAAACTGACAAATTTATTTACGCACTCTAGAGAGTAACAGAAACAATAAAAAAATGGGAAAGGGTATGGAAAGTTGTCGAGACGTCGAGTTTCGTCTGACATACTAAGTGCGTGTCATTCGCCACACACGGAGCTTTCGATTCTTTTGAAGCCGACTCGATCCAATAGTGCATCAATTATTCAAAACAATGAGCCAACGATTGGACGCCGTGTGTGAAACGTGGAGATCTTCCGTTTCTCATCGGTCGTGGCTTCCTTATTGCCATCGCTCAACGTCCGAAGTCTCCGAAGATCATATCATATATACTAGACCAACGTCTTCTTGCGATGGCGCATGGACAACTAGTCGGAGAAATCGCGAGGATCGATGAGAAATGACGAAGTCGTCATTGGTATTTGTCATTGCGCGTCGCGTTTTGAAGTGTGTATAATTAATATGGCGGAAGATCATTTTACATGCCTAGCGTTAATGATACTATATTACAGAAAATGATTACAGGTTGTCTACGTACGGTGGAAAGCGTCGTCCGTATTATAGGGTTTTATATAAATTAGACATTTACTTAATGATATGTATTCTCGGCTCTGTTGCGTGTATAAGTTTATTTGCTGCAATTGACGACACGTGAATGACAGCATCGTTGCACAAAAACGTTTACGATTAAATATTGTCACCGCTAGCGCGTTTATTACTGATATAATGGTTTCCGAAACAATAATTAGCAAATAACTAATTTTAATTTTCAAGAGATTTCGATTTTAGCACCGCATCGATATACAATTGAATCGCGAAACTCATTTCTTCATTCTCACGGTGTTCATCGCGCTCATTGAACTTGCTCCGCGACGTTGGCGCGGAGTGTACCACTTCCTGTGTGTGTACAAACATCAATTAATCTCGAGAACAATACAATACCTGGTCGTCGTTGTTGTGGAACAATAACATATAAGAATAAAATAAGTGATATTGCGCAAATTTTCATTAACCGATTGTCACGACAACAATGAGCAATTGGAATACATGCATCAGATTAATAACAATAATTTTGCCGAATGTTAACTACAAAACGTTTGCACGACCGAGGGTAAACGACCAAGTGATATTTATATTAATGAAAATTACACTTTGCATGCAAACGCAAGCACGAGTGAAGCAACTAAGGCGTAAAACTCGCGTATAAATGTCTTTTTTATTAAAAAAAAAAAATTTGCATAAGTTTTATCCGCTATTGTTCGCTCGCAATGCCGAAAATTAATTCTTTAAAAAGAACGGAGAGAGCACGGCTTTCTTTCGATATAATCTTCGGGAGCGTCGCGCGTCAAGAAATCTAATATCGTCTCTCATCGAGAAAGTTGACCGTTCGCGGACAATATGCCACACGAGAGAATACGTCGCGTGTCCTAATTGTGAAACTTTTAATTGCGCACTTGTCGCGCAACTGCGCAATTAACGAATAATCTCGAGAGATCGGCTATCGTTGTCGCCGCGGTGGCGCGGGATTCGAAACGTGGGTCGCGATATCGCGCGACTTAATCTCTCCTCTGTATTTGTCCGTTCCGTTTCCTCTCTCGTTTCGTTGCATTCTTTGAGAGACTTAACGCTCGTTAAGGGTCTCTTTAACACCGTTTCTTCTTTCTGCCAGATGTCACTCGCGCTTAATTCCCGATGTGGTTTCTGCGTGACGAAAATAAAACACTTGACATTTGAATAAACATTTAAAAAAAACTCAGCAGTAAAAAAAAACAATAGCCGCGCGAGTTAACGTTTTGCAAAAAATCAGATGACTGTTGTGCGAGCTGTTTGAAGACGACGCGCAAATATCCCGATTTGTATGTAGGTCACATTTATCAAGAATCATTTCTTTTATTTCTATCACTCAAATTATTATGTAAACGAATCAGTTTGACGTTTCAAATTAAAGGGCGCATCTCTTTGAAAGTTGCCTCTCTCTCAGACACTGAGAGCAACGGGGGGAAGAAATTTATTAATGCAATCGCTTTGGCCGTCGCGCTCGGAAGCTCAGAGCTTGCAATTTAATTGCAGATGGGAAACGAAAGTCACTCACTTGTAATACAACTTTAATCTCGGCCGAAGACGATGCAATCGTTCCGCGGGGCCGACGCCGCCTTCCTCTGTGTGTTGTATTCATGTATATATACAATATACATATATATGATCGTTCGATATTATACAGATGAAAAAATAGACTTTTTTAATTATTGGGTAATCTCTTAAGTACTTTTTATTGATTGACATTATAAATAATTGACATAAAGAAAATAACCCTGCAAACTTGAACTTGCTGCGCGTGATCTGTACCATCCGCAATTTTAAATTCAGTAAAAATATACGCAACAAAATTGGCGACGTTAGCTTGGTCGCAAGAATGTCGGAACGAAACAGACAAGAAAATAAAACCATCGTTGTTATTTTTAACATTATATTTGGGAACTAAAGAGACCTTGTCTGCGTCCTGCGATCTAACGCTGTAGACGTCCCTGGTGCCAAAAATAGAACAGGGATAAAGCCGCTGTGTAATTGACTGACTCGTTCTAATCTTATTAGACCGATTCGTTCGAATTTTAACCACAGGTAACACAAATATCGGGGAAAAAAAATCATCGAAGAAGACATCTCCAGATGTTAAAGTGAGATATCGAGGTTTTGAATCGCAACTTTAAAAAAGTGGAGCACCTTATACGTGTATTAAAAAAGAAAAAATTGCGTAAGAATAAATAGCAAATTAAAAAAAACTTCTGCAGCTCGAACTGTAACATTATGTGAAATTGACTGAAGTCACAAACGGAACCGGCAAGTAGACACCATATTTCGCGCGGTTGATTTCTATATTTTGCACAGAGTATTAAATCCATTGAATCTCTCAGAGCCGCACATTACGACCGATCGATTTCTGAAAAACCCCGACAGACACGATAATTTTCGTCGAAAGGTTAGCGCGAGGGAGCACGCTCACGATTTCGCAGGCCCGCGAGGCTTGCAATTCGCGTCGAAGATTAGGAAATTTACGTAATCATCGTTCGTGGTCTCTGGATCATCGACCCGACGAATGCGCGCGACTATCAATTACGCATTATACACACTTGTTACATAGATTTTTGTATACGAACTGGTTCACTCGGTGCGATAAGAAAGAGACGTTCTCACCGTCTGTGTCTGTATTTTGGGCATGGAAAAGCTACGCGTGAAGAGTAAAAGGGAATATTATGACAGCGCCCACGAGGTGTAAGAAAAATATATGTGCGAAGAGCAAACAACGTACGGTGAGGTATTGAGCAAAGCCCGGAGCGAACCAGCCGCGAGTAAAGTCAGCTTAAGCGCGTAGGTAGAATCGACAGCGTGCGAAGAAATCTACCTTTCAAAAGATATTGCATCGCGCGCTTGCTAATGCTGTTAAAAAAACTTTGGAGAATATTACAGAACTAATGGAAAAATTAGTTGAGACGTCGCTTAATTCGTGTGTATTTTTCGTCACGAGATACTCGAAAAGAATCGGAAATGTAAAATCACTTCAAGTCTCCCTCTT
Source organism: Pseudomyrmex concolor (assembly GCA_014839585.1). Classification (NCBI taxonomy): domain Eukaryota; kingdom Metazoa; phylum Arthropoda; class Insecta; order Hymenoptera; family Formicidae; genus Pseudomyrmex; species Pseudomyrmex concolor. Next base: position 10,515 of record QVOB01012916.1, read on the forward strand.
TTTAATCAAGGAAGAGACATAATTATAATTAAAAAGATTTATCACAATTGTTCCGTAATTCTGACATGTGTAATTGCATTTTGATCGGTCGCGCAATTATCGCGCAAAGAAATCAACATTCCGCAAACATCCTCCTCCTGCAAGCGGAAAAAACGTTAACTTTCCACGAGGGCAACGGATTGCCGCGCGTAGGCGGCGGAAAAATCGGCCGTGCCCTCCGGGCCCGCTAATTTAATTGCCGGTCTTTACATCGCAAAAGAGCGCGGCACGACGCGGTGGGCGGTATTTCGTACGCGCGCGTGCATGTACGCACGCAGGTGTACCGATAATAGTACGGTTATAATAACAGAGAAAGAGAGAGAGAGAGAGAGAGAGAGAGAGAGAGAGAGAGAGAAAGAGAGAGCGAGCGGCTCTTTTCTCTCGTAAATGAGCGTTCAGAAACGCCGACGCTCAGGAAAGTCACGGTGGTCGGACCGGACTTGAAGCACCGGCGGATACACGCGTCAGGAAAAACATTTTCTCGTCGTTCGTATCTCGTCGTACGATCTTCCTCCACGGATTGATCCAATAGCGATCGTGAGAGTCTGCTACATTCATCCATAAAGGTGTTCACATCTCAGCTAAGTTACATTACAGTTCTTACGTAAAGTCTTTATGTACCATATTTAATTAAAAATTTTTTTTGTTTCTATGATCTTTTTTTTTTCATAATATAAATCAGAGATCGAAAAGGTTCCAAAAATAACTGTTTCAAACTGTTATATATCGGTTATTACTGAAACAGTTTCAAAGAAGATTTATTTTCTA
>QVOB01012917.1:0-14173 GCA_014839585.1 Pseudomyrmex concolor
ATTGCGCCCGCGCGACGAAAAAGAAACGAAACATCGTTTTTGTTTTTAGTATGTATAAAAGAAGACACTGAAATATCCCTCTTTCGGAATTAACACACGCGAATTCACACACATGTTGCATTTTACACATATCAGCCGGACGCTCATCTACGCGAGGCGTAGGTATTTCGGCGCGTGTAAATACGTATTATTATTAACATTGTATTAATCAAACTCGTCATGTCATCGAAAGTAATTGGCAATCAATCTGTTTGCGAGTTTTATGTATATGAAACTAAATTATAAATTAAAATAATAATTCAATTTATGCGATTATATCGCGAATTCATGTGCGCTTACATTATTACAAAGCAAATTACATGTTCGATGTAATTAAGCTTTCCGATTAATGCAATATCCAGAAATTAAATGCATTTTTCTTCGCGCGCAATAAAGCTGTCCCCGTTTCGCTTTCTTTTAAATATCTGAAGAGCGCGCATATAAAGCTCAGTTTTTCTCTTTCTCTCTCCTTCTCTCTGTCTCTCACGTACAGAAATTGTTACAAATTGCGAAGTTAGCGACTCGTTACTTGCAACTCTCTTTGCACGAACGTTAAAGCAACAGGTAAATGCTCTAACGTCGCATGTCACAATTAATTTTTTCTTCGCCACATCGCCCGTTAATCGAGAAAAAGTCGTGCGATCGACCAAGAAGATTAGAAACATATAAAAAAGATAAGGGATCTTAATGACTGAAAATTTCTCTATATCGATGCTCTCTGCGGTTCTTACCTTATGGTGGATAAGCGATATGTCTTTTGGAATGCAGGATGATGCAGCTCAGTCTGCTGTGAGTATGCGTCGACAGCAGCGAGCACGCTGAGCTTTCTTTGTCCTCGTCCGAATCCGCGACGCAAACAACCGTCATTTCGCGCGACACCATCGCAAACCGGTTATTACTCCTTTTCTCTCCCTTTTTTTCTTTTTTCTTCTTAATCTCTCGGCGATCTCGGCCACGGAGTAAGAAATGAGGGTCTCGGTCTAGATCACCACGCGTAGATACAAAGTCTACAGTAATTATCACGAGAGTCCCCCGCAATTCGTTTTAGCATAACCGTTCTTCTCTTCGCGGTCTTGTCTCTCGCTTTAATGCCTGAAAAATCACACACACAGTTAGCAAATCAGAGAAATTTCACTTCCACCCCGTGGCTATTGATAAACGAGTATCGCACAGCGTCTTGCTCTCGAGTATCATAAAGCCTGACGCAAAGTTTAGATTAGTGTTACGCAAGTTAGTTCAAGCTTCGAACTTGATGTGTTGACTCGCGCGATGTGACCTATTGTCCAACGAGGAATTGCACATCGATTTTTTTCAGTTAATTAGAAAGTTACACACGTAAAACGGTATTTTTTCTAATTGACATTGAATAGTTTTTAAACGGCTTGAAAGAAAAACCTATCTCAGTGAATTGTGAACGTTGAATTTTGATTAAATCGGATTTTTCAATGTTAGTGATTCGGATTGAAAGCGTCACTAAAAACAATGAAAAATTTGTATCCACGTAGCGTTTAAGAATTCATAAGCGCGCCTCTTATCTTATATCAGAAGGAGAAATTTAATTCTCAAAGTATTTCAGAAGTATCCAGAGAGAGAATTGCTTTTTTTCTCAATTAATTAAAATCGATGAGAGACAATTTTGGACAATTAGATATAAATAAAGATTAAAAAATTTGTTGAATGTCAGAAAGCAAATAAAATTCTTTCTATTGAGTTTATATTTAAATTTGAAAAATATCTACTGATTTCCAACTCTGAATACTTGAATGACATATGATGATTTTGCCACGCGAATTTAAATTATTCAAGTAACTTTACATATCTTTAAATAATAATAATAATAATAATAAATAATGGCTCAAATACATATAATCATTATTCACGTCACATAGTAAGTATGAAACTCAACAAATGTTGGCCATTTCACAATCAATCAAAATCCATCATTAGCGAACTCATTTACACCGAGCAATCGGAATGATAAAAGACAAGGATGTATTTTGTATGTCAAAACTTTATCAGTCAGCAGGCGTCAAATTTGGATCAATAGCGATTATGTGTGCTTATATTTCACTTTTTTTTGCCACCTTTCTGAGCTTTTTAACAAGAAAGGTGAGAAAGAAAGTTTCTTTTACGTTCTTTGTAACTCTACATTTTCGGAACCACGAGAGCGAACTGAATAAAAAATTTCGAATACAATTGAGCGATTCTTATTGCAATATCCGCGAGTCAACAACGTGTAGACCGAGAGATGCATGTTTTCATCACACTGCTGATCAATAACAATCACACACATCACCTTCAATATCAATCTCCTTCGTTTGCAATTCCCGTGAATCTCCAGCAGAGCTACATCGATATAACGCCACCAGCGAGATTACCGTCAACATTCTCGGATGCTTTATCCTCTCTCATTCTTCCTCTCTCTCTCTCTTTCTTTCTCTGATAACTCGCTGGAGGCTGCTCAAACATGCACGTCAACACGCACGCACGCACACACATACACACACAATCAGACATGTACTTTAGCATCATCTTTTTGCTCCTAACGCACCGGAGTGTTCCGTCCGCTCGTCAGCAAGGACACAGTAAAAGCGTTAGCAGCATCAGCTCGAGGAGCGGGTTGTATCCTTCACTGGAGCACTGTTTACACAGTAGAACGGGCGCCATGGTCACTGCCGCCAGGAACGAGGAGAAACGGTCCTCATCGGCGACGGCGGCGTGTCCTTCGTCCTGCCGGCGGTGTCCTGCTGTTCCGCGTACACGGTCCACTTTACAGGACACGACGTCATCGGCGGGAGGACGAGACAAGTAGGACGGCAACCACCACTCGTATGTTCATCTCCGCGCGAAATCTTCGGAGTACGACGGTCACCCTCTCTTCTCTGTTTCTCTCCCTCTCTCTCTTCTTCGTCGGTCACCCGCGAAGCTTTTCTCACTCCCTTTCTTCGCCACCCACCTGCCCACTTTCAACTCCCTCACGCTCGCTCGATCGCTCGCATCTCTCTCGGATTCCTTCAGCCACCCTGCTTCGACAGCGCGTAACTGTGCACTCAAGGGAGTTACACTCCACGCTTCTAAGCCTCTCGCGACACTAAACTCCACTTAAACTAGCGCCACGCCCTTCATACAGGTGGCACCACCGCGCGCACCCCTTTTCCCGAGGGTAGAAGCACATTCCCCTAAAAGAGAAGTTCGAAAATTCTAGCATGTCGTTCTCACATCGAGTTGCGCCAATTTTCGATAAGTCGAAGTCCGAAAAATGTACATATCAATTTGGATTTATCGAGAAATGGTGCAACATAACTTTACGTTCAAGAAAAGACATAAACGAAAACTTATTGTAAATAAATTGAAAAATACTTGTGTTGTAAAAAATAACAATTTTTTTCTAATTCTTTTCTCCAACAATTCTTTAAGAAAATTTTTTCGGAAAGGTTTTTTTTTCTGGGAAAAAGCGATAAAAATGTGAAATAAGAATTGTTGGTGAAAAAAAAGTAATACTGTGTTAAATATCGTATTGTATTTTTATTTATTTACAAATGAGGATAGTTTGGAAATTCGTTTAAATGTGGGCGATTTTATATGTTACGTCTTGTGTATATGTAAAAATGTCTTTTTTTTTTTAAGTAAGAAATCCTAAGATTTAAGCTAGATTTATTTAGTATATTTGTCGCTTCTGAGAAAATCATCATCTCGTGTTCGCTTTTCTCAGATTATTTGTAATAAACCGAAGCTCGTCAAGTTTGTTATTTACAACTATGTATAAGAGCAGTTTTTAATGTACATTATGTGCACACACTTTGCATAAAGTGCTTTCGTTGCAAATTTCGTTGATGGATAGCAATAAATTACAATGTATATATTGTACAATATTGCGATCAGTGGCGCGCAACGTGCGCATCGATAACTTTCTGAAAGATCAAACCTTTTGCTGAAAATATCAAATTGCAATATTCGAAAATATATATAAATATATGCACTGTACTGGAAGAAAAGGCGTATTTGTCTTTTTCACCATCGTTAGTCCTCGCACGACCGCCAGTAATCCGCGTTCTTGTAATCGAAGGCTTGCATATCGTGATTGGCGTCATCGACATCGAACAAATTCTCGTAATTCGAGAATGAGGCGTAATGCTATTCATCGTCGACGATCTCACAACTGTGATACTTGCTAGAGGAGTCCATCCAGCTCTCCACGCCGCTGGAAGCCAAATCGTCGCACGACGGCAACTCCGGGAGTGGTTCCATATTCGGCGCTCCCATTTTTGTCAGGTTGTTCGCCACTTGTTCCTTGTATGTTGCGTTGGCAACTGAAATATAATCACGTGCACCAAACAATCGGTTCAAGAATTAATGCGAATCACAATATCGCGCAGCGTATTTGGAAAAAACAGCTCGACAATACCGTTGTTGGATGTCGGTTTGGTTTCCTTCCTGCGAATCAACGCCTGTCTGCAGGCTCGAGGACTTTTGTACTCACCGGTGAGTCCCAAACCGGCGCTGATAGTGGGAAGTCGAATGTCCAAATGTGATCCTTTATCCGTAACTATCTATTGATTTTGATTAAGATATCGAGTCAGCTTTTAATTGATTATTTAATTTTTTCGGAATTTAATTCTCCCGAATAACACTACCTTGTTATTCATCGCATACAATTTTGTCGCGATATCTCTCGCTACCAACGTGGTCAAGACGGTTGCGAGATACGTTTCTTTCACGAGCAAATATTCCAAGGCCGATCTCTGCCAGTATAGATACCTGCAGGAACTCGCTGCGATAATTGATACCTGAAGAATTAAATTCAAAGTTCACATATATTTGCGACGTGTTGGATACACCGAATGAACGTCGTACTTTGAATTTATCGTCAACGGATGGCCGAGAACTCTCGAATTCCGGCGAATCTAGAAATTCACAAGGCAATATCGGATGCAAGAAATTCGTGTCGCTCAGAACGTTGACTTTGCCAGTAAGCAGCAGGCCTAATCTGTCCGTTCTCGTTAGATTCTGCATCGCGTACGCTTCGCCAGCGTGCAGAGACATTATCGTCGCGAATTCTGGCGATACCAATCGTTTAAACTGCAGTCGTGAGACCTGCAAGCGTCAGGTATTGAAAAACGAATTAGATTATTTATGCGGCTCTCAAAGAAATATTACGAATTTTTGCAACTTTGCGAGAAACTCACTTTGAATGGGTAAAAGAGCGTGTGATAAGCTTCTTCTAATTCGGGATCGAATCTGATTGGTCTCATTTGGTAAATGATATACACTAATTGGCAGATGTTGAGCAACAAAAAGCTGAAGTTCCAAGAGAAGATATCTGGTGCGCAAATCACGTGCCAAGCCCATCCGGATAACAACATGAAGCCTGAAAAAGATATTTCAAATAAAAGAAAAAGTTGTGATAAAAATGTGACTCTATTTTCTTTTTTCCTTTTTTTTAGTGACTTTCTCACCTATGATAAGTACCGAGTGCATGAACAGAATTCCTTTTCTGGAAGACGGAGCCGAATACGACAGTGCGAAGCAAAAATTTGCCAACTGGAACAAAATGTGTTGCGGCTGTTGCCACAAGCAAAACGCGGTGTTCCCTTGAAAAGGAAAAAAAAAAAGAAAACAATTGAACAGATTGATTTATTGCTTTTCATAAACTTGCGCATGTGAACGCACGTTTCTGTCGCGTGCAAACACATTATAACTTTTCATTTGCATAGTGGCAATTTCTAATTGTCACTAATTTTCACTCGTGAGAGGAATAAATTCGCGAGAATGTTAGAAAAAAGGTCGCCTCTCATAATTTTACAAAATAAAAAGATGCGTCTCTCATATGTGCGAGACGAAATAAATTTCGAGAGAAGTTTTGTCCTGAAACTCACCCATAGCCGTCATGTTATACGACGGCAAAGGATCGTGTCCCAAGCCAGGACTCATTTTTGGCTAGGAGTAGAACACAACACGTTTAACAAAGAGTACGAGAATCAACTGTTTATGTTCGCTGGATATATTTTTCTCGAGTGAGAGAGCTCGGTCTGTTTTCACTTCTCGTACACGCGGACGTTGAAAGATTATTCTTCATGGCGCATGGCACTCCAGCCGCGGGATCGATATTGTTTTCTATCGGTTCAAAGAGATTGCAAGCGCAAATGAAAATTTTTGCAATACCGATCTGTGATAAAAGAAAAATCTCATGATAAAATATAGAAAAAAATAATCAGTTGTGTTATTAAAATAATGAAGGTGATATGGAGATAAAATATAAAAAGAGATTTTAAAATATATTAATAAAAATTGCAGTATTTTGACATTGCATTAAAGTTTTCATAAACAATATCGAATGCTTAAATTGATGTTGTAAATATAAACTGGAACTTTAAACAGTTTATATAATTGAATTACATTTGAATGACAGTTCGAAAAGCGGAAACATTTGAACGATCAAAGACAGGTTGAACTGTTTGAACTTGAAACTCGAGTAGATTCAAACGTACAATAAAGTAATGTAAATTATGATTTTGTTTCAAGATTCTCCTGAATCGAGAGACTTGTTAATGAATCTCGTGCCAAAAAGTAACAAATCGTGCAATTCTAGTGACCTTTCTCTCAAAACGAGATCTCGGATCGATTTCTAAAATTTCGCAAACAAGTTCTTAGCGCTATTGTTTGTTTACACGTATTATTTGACCAAACATTTAAACAAAATACGTACCGAAGTTCAGATTATGAGTTTACAATCCGTTTCGCTCTTTTTTCGTCCGAGAAAAAAATTTACACGATCGTGTTACTTCGAGTGTTTCGTTTCTTCATGTTGTACGCACTGACGTGATGCACTGAGGCGCGCTCCCGTTTGACCGGCAAGGCGCTGAAGTTACTACGGAATCGATAAAGAGTTTAGAATGGAAGCCAGTCATAAACAGCTTATTTATCTTCGCAATAATCGGCCACCTCGAGCGCTTGCAACGTGCGACAAATCATATTGGAGTTTTAAGTGAGTGCGAACAAAAATCTTCCGTTGATATCGCGCTCGATTGAGGAGTGACATTCGCTTTCTCGCGCGAATAAACGTCCGAATAAACGACTGAACGGCATAAGTTAACGTGTTTCCTTGTACAACTTAACCTATTATCTTCGCGAACCCACAGTGCGTCCCTGAATAGCTCTCTGTCGGTTTTGCTATCTATTTGCGCTCATTCCGATGAGATAAGACGGTTGTTGCTTCTTTTCGGATTCGTTTTTATCCTTTGTTTATCTAGAATTTTTACTCGCAACCAAAAAATTAGAGTAAAACATAAATAAATTTGTCGAATTCGAACACAAAACTTTGGAGAAATTCTTTTTGCAAATAGTGACAGTTCTGTCACTATTCTAATCTTTTCTTGTAGCTGCAGATGATCAATGTTGGAGGGATGGTATTGCAGATCCATTGCCAACAACAATGCAGATGCAGAAGAGGAAGACGATGAGGACAGTCCAGAGGAGGAAGTGCCTAATTATAAGGACCAGTATCGCAGTCTTAAAAGAAAACTAAAATTTCTTATTTACGTACGTGTAAAATTCGCTTAAAATTCTGATGTTTCTCCATGTTGTATGTCTTGTAACAGATTACATTGTGTTACAGGAAAATGAGTGTTTTCAAGAAGCTTTGCGTTCCACACAAAGGAAATTACTTAAGGCGAATAGGGATAAAAGTTTTCTGTTAGATCGTTTGTTGCAGTATGAGAAAGTGGACGCGTCATTCAGTGAAAGTGATGAAACTGAATCATCAGATGAAGAAGTTGTTCGCCATGATAACTCCAAGAAGTAAGTAAAAATACAATAACACATGTAATCGATTGATAATTACAAAACAATCTATGTCAATACACAAGTTATTTAACAATATCCTGTTCCTCATAGCTCCATAACTGTAAGATAAACCAATTGATAACAAAGTTCATTTAACAAGATACTACTAAATATTTGTTTTTCAGAAAAAAGGTTGAGATGAATGTCAACAATCACACTTCTCATCATTCACCAATAGTCACCAAACCACTAAGTACCAGCAAGAAGAAAAAGAACACACCTAAAGTTACTAAAACAAATAATACACCTATAGTAAGTTATTTTTATGTTATAATTTATATGTGAACAGCAAATTTAAATCTAAGAATTCTATAACGGAAATATCTTCGATTTCCAGGTACAATCTTCAAATAATATGGTTCCGATGTCCTTGATGTCTGATGGACATATGACACCTGAAGAAGTTGAGAGACACTTGGAATCTCGTCAGACATATCTGGAGCTTGTGCCAGAAAAAGCACCACCCACTGTCCCAACAGAAATGTTCAGTAACGATCCTTCTTTAGACAGGTAAACTTCATTAATGTTAATAAAATTGTCTCTGTTAATAGTGGATTTTGTGTATTCGATAAAACACGATCGTTAAAACATTTCTAGTGAATCGAACGAAATTGGAGAACTTGAGACATCGCCCAGTAACATGGGAGAGGATTGTCTCAGTGTGGACATGATGGCAGAGTGACAAACATTCATTTATAGTTTATATTTCATTAATTATGCACATAAACTTACATGTCTCTTTACGAGTATCTCACACAACTAACTCAACTTGTATCCACACAATAATATAATACAATAATATAATACAAATTTTTATACACGCAATAATAAAAAGTACTTGTCATTTTTAATCCTCTTTACTTAACGGAAACATCTGTGAATTAAATAACACATTCATCTTACGTTCGACTCGCGCAGTCAGCTGTTTGTAAAATATGTTACGGACATTTTATTTTCACTCATGATCACAAGGAGTAATTCAGTAGCTAACATATTGGATAGTATTATAACAAAAGTAGAAATAGAATTGGGAAAGGTATCATCATGTGCGAAGCCCAAGTTCGAAGACGCATCGAGTACGAAGAGCACGATATCGCGCGACTCGGAAGATATAAATTGTCGTATTTGTTACGATACCAATCAAGAATTGCTTGTTATATATCCGTGCAAATGCAAGGTTCGGAAAAAACAATGTATATATATATTATATATATTAATGCAATTACGAGAATTAAAAGATTTTGAAATCTGTAAAGAAAATCCATATTTTTCGTAAATCCTGAAAATCCGCAATAAAAAAGATATTAAAAATTAACATAGTGAATGTGTGTGTTATTGCGCGTGTCATTGTTTTAGTGGATCACAAATGTTTTTTTGCAAAATTGATTTTATTTTATATTCACATGGCGCAGAGATCAAATAATAAAATATTGTAATATAAAATATTTAAATATATAATTAAATATATAATCAAATTATATTATATAAATTTTTTAAATCACCTTGATTTTCCAATGACTGTACATAATAACACTGATAATTTGAAATTAGGGCACAATGGGCGCGATCCATCTCCAATGTTTGGAGCGATGGCTAGAAGAGAGCAATAGAAATAGCTGCGAATTGTGCGGCTTCGAATTCCGGGTGGAACGAACGCCTCGTTATACGGTCTTCCGATCTATCGCGATCTGGTTGTGCCTGACCCAGGACGAACATCGAATGTACGTTCGCGGTTTGAGAGCCGATCTACTCAGGTGTCTCATAGTTATCCCCGTAACCGTCGTGTGCTCTTACATCTGCGTGGTAGCTACTGATTTTTACGCTCTGACCAATTACGATAACTTTCCGCCCGCGCGATGGACCACCTTCTCACTGCTATCGATGATGAATCTGCTAATTCTGTCTTCCTTCATTTGGATTTACATAACGCTGCAATATCATCAAAAAGCGTGGTTTTATTGGTGGCAGAAGACCAGTAACGTGAGAATCGTCGGTTTACAACCGGGAACTTCTGCCCCTAAGTAAACACGATAAGAGAACGATAAGATGAAGTATCGGAAGTTTGAGATTGTTGAAACAAGTGGGGAAGAGTCGATTAGGAGGCTCGTCGTTTGATAGAGATCTTCCCACGACTCAACTGAGACGTATAAATACGTACTTTGCTACCATCCGAAACTTTCTTCACCCAAATCTACAAAGAATATTATATTATCTTACGATGATGCACGATTCTCGCCACCTACTCTTTAATGCTTACCGCTTCGGTGCCAATTGCCGAAATATTCGCCGCAAATCTGTTAACATCCTTGCCTTCAACATAGACTGGTTGACCCCGGTGGAACCTGTCAATGAAATTCGACCACAACATTTCTTTACTTTCGAGAAAGAGAGAGAAAGAGAAATCAAATGTTTTTCGCAACGGAAATAAATGAAAAGTACCATCGCCGTTCGTACGACAATTTCCCGTCCTCTATTCTAGTTTCTACTAACGGAGGTTCGGATGGCTGTGGTATATGTTGAGATGGCATATTTACTGTATTGTAATGTGGCAAGACCACTGTAAATATACAGGCATTATTGTAATTCATTTCTTACTTTTAGCTTAAAAAAATATTTATTTAAAAAGTATTTATAAAAAAATACAGAAAAAATACATAAAAGTTTTATTAAAAAAAAAAAAAACTATTATTTATTTAGACTATTTTTTACATAAATTTGCACCTGGTTTGCGAACAGTCGTCTGCGTTTTTGCACGATTGATTGCTTTTAGATCATGTTCTATCTCCTTTTCATCCAGAAGATAGTTCAATTGCGCCGGAGGTGGTTTCCGGCGCTTCTCTACTTTCTCAGGTACTGGATCATTAGGACGCCTACGTAACTTTCTTGTCATTACTGGTTTAACCTGATTGATGAATTAACGATACGTATTGATTAATTTAATTGTATATTCCAGATATTATTGCAAGACATTCGCAAATGTCAAAAAAAAAATTACCTCCATTGAGTCACCAGTAAGTTCCATTGTATGGCGGTCGGATTCAATCATTTTTCGTTTTTCTTCCATATCAGTAAGTAGATTTTCTTTGAGATCAATTTTCTTCTCTTCGAATTCCTTTGCTGCCGCCTTCTTTTCTAATATGTAATCGCGTTCGACCCATTCTACCAAATAGTCTCGATGAATTGCATTCAGTCTTAATCTATTGAAAACATCTTCAAGTTAACACATAAAGCTTGCAACAAGTGGCGGATTTTGCATTCGAGAAGACCAAAGACAAATAAAATTTGAGGCCATACTCAAAGCCATCCATCTCACTTTCTTTGCTTCCTAATTTATATTGCTTGCAACAGTGTTTTGTAAACAATCATTACATCATAAATAAATAAATCAATTTATACCTCTCTTTATACTGTGCTTCTACTCGCTTCAATTTGCGATTGTACTCCGGATGTGTGCCATCCTTTAATTGCTGTAGCTGTTTTTTCAAACTTGCTAACTTGTCCTGATACATTCTGATACGTAAAAAAAAGTTTCGATGTCACGATATATCAATCAGGCATTAATGTCGACAAACAATATTTTATTAACTTACTCTTCTTTAATTTCCGTGTATTCTTCCGATTTTCCCATGTCTGTCTCGCTAGCCTCCTCGGTATCTACAAATTCAAAGAAGTCACATAAACTCACAATTGTCTAAAAACCAAGCAATTTTTGCAGGTTTACATTACTGTATTTTATTATCAATTACCTTCATCGCTTTCATCTTGCTCCTCGGCATCTCTGTCCTCGTCCATATATTCCTCATTGTCGTCATCAAGGTCATAATCATCCTGGCGATCGTACATCGCTGAAAACGGCGAGTCTTGATATGACATGTTTATACTAAAGACTCATATTTGCACATTTCTTGTATTCACACAGAGAGAAGTTGGTTTTGTTAGCTCTAAAACCACAGTTAAAACTAACCTTGTTCGGTAAGTTTTGACAGTACCTTAAAAAATCTATATTATAGATTTTCACTCACAAGAGTGCGACCATATGCTCGGTTGTTTGTGATTGGTTGATCTTCCACCAATCTTTTCATTCCGAATTTTCGGTTCGTCGTGAGTAGAGATCATAGAGTGCGGTCAAAGTCTCGCTGCAAATGTTTTGAATTATCGTTTATCTTTATTCCTCGTTAAATGTAGAATAAAGATAGAACGATGTTTTGAAACATTTGCAGCGAGTCTTGACCGCACTCATATGTAGACATATAAGAAATAGACTGCGCGTGTGAGAGGGGAAGTGAGTCAAAACTTAAAACGAGATAGATGCTTTCACCCGTGTCTCAGTCTTTCAGCATCAGGGAACTGGCAGACAACTTGGGCTGCTTTCCTTTTAGGAGACACAGTCGACACATTCGACACAAAACGTCACACGTCGCCAATCAGTGCTGACTTTTAGCCAGGCGAGGAAAGCAGCCTTGGTAGACAACTCAGATAACGCTAAAGGCCTTCACACATGATATTACTTAAGACCGTAAGACGTAGCCGTAAGGAAATTGACCAATCAGACATTTACATCTGAAAGTGGTGAGCATACAGGATACATTCTGATTGGTCAATTTCCTTACGGCTACGTCTTACGGTTTTAAGTAATTTCATGTGTGAAGGCCTTAAGGAACCAGTCTTGTTCCCCTTCATCGCTCGGCTCTTTTCTATACCCCACTACGTTTTTTCTTATTCCTACTACTTTTCTGTCCGCCAATCACCACATCACTAAACAAAGATAGAGACACGGGCGAAAGCATCTATCTTTGTTCGAGTTTTGACCATTCTCTCTTCACAGAGAAGAGGAATAGGGAACGCGCAGTCTATTTCTTATATGTCTAAGGGTGATTCGCACAAAATAACGAGAGAAAGATATAATTACAAGAGTGAAATACAAGATAATTACAAGAGTGAAATACAAATTTATTGTATATATCGGAATGTTCAATTATTTCTTAAAAAGAAAAACAACGGTAATTTAAATTTTTTGACGTTTGCGGCATCAAAGAAGCTGAATCGGATTTTCCAAGTTTCCATGCAAGGTGAACTTTATAATATTCACGCAAGACAACATACGTTGTTTTATTTTTTAAGTAAAAGAATATATCTTCGAACATTATTTGCTGCTATTATTAATATCAAATATAAAAAATTACTAATTTCGCGCTTCTTCAGGTGTGTGAATACTCGCGAGCGTGGATTTGATTTCTTTCGAAATTTTGAATGATCAATTTTGTAATGAGGAGAAGAGGAAGGAGAACAGAAAGGAATAGAAAATACAAGTTTGCAACTTTCCGCACAATGTACATGTGATTGTCAAGAAAAGAACATTATTTCAGCCAGCAGCATCAGAATTGGAGTGTGTAGTCAGGTATCTTCTCTCATGTCATCATTTGCTGCTCTTTGCTTTGTAAATTTTATTTTCTTAAAAACACTACATATATATTACATATACGTATAGATACAAAATATACGAAAACTATGTATATTATATAAAGTTATTTTAAGGATACAATATGTCTGAAAAGTTGCAATTTCAAGAAGTATATCTTTTGGTGCTTTATTAAAATTCATTATCAGATTGTGTTGCAATTTTCAAGTTTTATTTTACAATTTTCTTATACATTACAATAAAATACAATGTTATACAATATTATACAATTTTATACAATGTTATACAATATTATACAATTTTATACAATGTTATACAATATTATACAATATAATACATAGTATATATAATCCTACCTAGCCATCTGACATATCTTAAATATTACTAGCTTTATTAATTAGGATTAAGGCCGCATGACACATGCCTTGATCCTAATTTTACATTTTTATTTTTTCTAATTCTTACTTATCTAACTTACTTATCGATCTTACTTATCGGTCTAACATATTTCCTACCCGGCTTAACATATTTCCTACCTACCCGGCTTAACAACTATTTTCTACAAGCGCTTGTAGATACGCATCCCTACCTACCTACACAGATATCTACTTTGGGAAGTTTTAAAACCTATCAATATTTTACGCGAGGGACAATTGTTTTAAAATTAAGAATTATTTTAAATATATTTCAATTTTACGTCCGCGTTTTGTTTTATATTTTATAATTTTAAAGTAACCACCTAATAAAATCTATTATGTATAACTAAAAGAGATGGAATGTAAAAAAAGAAAAATATATATTTGAATATATATATTTCAAATATATATTTAAATATATATTTTTGTAAAGATACAATAAAAGAGTTGTAGAGAA